>JAANSO010003358.1:0-11597 GCA_036507315.1 Lepidocyrtus fimetarius | reverse complement strand
TACAAGCATAAACCTTATCATGAGAACAAGAAATTGTTACGTTTCTTCAAGTGTTGATTTGTAATTTGTTTGTTGCTTCCTTTAATTTATGTCTTTTTAATTGGGGTCTCTAATTATCAAAACTGAGCAACAACAAGCAGCAAACAATTTTTGATTAACATGTGAATTGTTAAATAAGTAGGTGACAAGGTGAATTTTTCTAGTAATAAAAGCCTGAGTTCTGGAATCAAATGGAAAATAATTTTTCATTTCAATCTTGTTGAAAGTAATCTATGTCAATGGTTTTGAAAAAATGTACTTGTTTTTATTTTATTTGATGGCAGTGTTTACTGTTTTGAAAAAAACTACAAAAATATTATAATTGAGAGATGCGAGGAAACCAAGTTTTTGACGCCAGGAGGCTCTTGACATTTTAAAACTGCAAATCAAGTAAACAAAGCAAAGCAAGCAGAAAGTGATACTCGATCAGCAATTAAATTTTATCATGAAGCTTCTTGAATTGACTTATATTTTTCTTGTGCTCATCTGCACGTAGCTATTGAACAAAAATTGCTCCATCATTTTGAAACAATTAGCGTTTGAAAACGCGTTAGCGTTAGAACTACAACTGTATCTGCTACTACTAACCCTTAAATTAGAAAAATTGAGAATAATAAGGAGATTAATATTCAAAACCAAAGCTTCATCTGTCTTCCGAAAACTTTCAATGACCTAAATGTTGCATTATTGCTGCCAAATATTTTTTACAAATTCATTGATTTAAAAGTATTTTAAGATCATACCAAAGTCTTTTTAAACTTTGCAAAGTTCATGTTCATTCAATAATTCCGTCTGAAGTTTAAGCAAAGTGACAAGAAAGAAAAAGACAAAAATCCTTGACAAGCATATAGATGCCGACTGCACGTGTTTGGTTTAAATTGAATAAAAAGTTGGGCTCGGGCACTATTGTAATGCAATATTAAGTTTTTCAGATCCCTTAATTAATTAATTCTAACAATTTGACATACATCGAATAAGACTAATAAGTTAAAGTTATGCAATAAACAAGTAATCACGGACTCATTAAATGATCATTTTCAATATTCGGTTAGTTTTATTCCATAAATTCTATTAAAATTCTGCTAGATTTTATGGAAGATTCCTTTTAGGACCAAAGGTTTATCTCTATCAGAATATCGTCTAGTAAAAATTTAGGAACTCATATTTTAGCTGCTACTGATAGCATTTTTATGATGTTTAGATACCTATACTAGTAATTAACTATCCTTCTAGTCTTGCAAAGCACCGATTCTTTCATAACCCACATCCTGTCATGGCCCTCCAGGAAACTCCTATACATGGTTTACATCTTCAGCCAGAAAAAATCTCGTCATGTGATGGTTAGTTGTTGTTATGCTTTGCAGCACAAGTTAAAGTAAGTTTAAATGGAGAAGGAAATGGAATAAGTCAAAATTTAGGTACATTATGCGACAAATTTTGTAAAAAATCATTAAAAAATAATTCACAAAAACTATGATGAATTTCAAGTCTTATGATTAAAAATATTAAATGTTTTGCGAACATGATACATTAGCCCTCACTCGTAGCTCGCATCCTCATTTTATCATTTGCCTAGCCCAACTTTTATGAATCAAAGGTCACCTATTGGCGACAGGGAGACGATAAAATTTCAATCAAACAACCTTGCTCGTATGCAGTTTTTACGATTAAATTGACGACTCTAATGTAGTAAAGAACTACATGAAAAAAATCGATTAGATTCATCCTCAACACCATCAGTCTCCAGAAATAAAGATAAAGAAATTGATTTCAAAATGGTTTCACGAATTCAGTGTACTCGTACTCCCATTTCCAGAGAAAAGCAACTCTTGTATGTAATGAAGGATTATGATGGGTTGCCAATTTTCTGTGTGTGCTGGTGGCGTTTACGATTAATGATTTTTATTTTTCATATTTATGTTTTATTAATAAAAACCGGCTTGGAGTAGTTCAATCAAGTTCTCTGGACATTCTGCTGCCAGCGATCGTCTTCTAGAAATTCAATGCTTTTTGCTTTCTTTTTCCTTTTCCATCTCAAATAAATTGTGATAATATTGTCACGTAATAATGCCATTGTGTGACCGTCAGACATCTTCCTCTCATTTGGCGACTTTTGATTATGGCGTGTGTGCGCAGTATTGCATGGCAGCGCAGATGTAGCTTGCAAGTGTTAATCATTCGGACAATACTAAACTGGAGGTGCTGACAAACGTAGACATGCTATCATCAATCCAGTAGTTGCTGATGAATTACCTCTCTGTATCTGGAACGTAATAAATCATTTTCATTGTAAAACGTAGTTCCTTATTCTTTCCTGGAAAGTAGAACAGCTATTGAGAAAGCAAGTCTTCAGAGTGAAAGAAAGTCAATCGATCGAGTAACATAATATTTTAGCGAAAAAACAGATTTCACATGACGGCAAATCTGGGGCAACGTGAGAATCCCTCTCCAATGAGTCTAAATAATTTACAATGAATTTTTGTCCATTAAAGTTACATTCTAAATGATGATGCTGAAGAATCGTTTTAAAGAAAAACAATTTAAAAGTTTTCGTATAAGAATAGTGTTTATTAGCTTTGAATTGTATTCTTTAGACAAAGAGAACTATTCCACAAAATATTTATTTAGGATTTTCAGTATATTAAGTTCTTGCTTTCACTCTATTTCACTAGATTTTAGAGGCAAGAACAATAATAAACCTTATCTTGTACTATTTGCAACAATAGTTTTTTTCTAATGTAAATGTAACCAAAAATAACTTACATGATATAATAATTAATTGTAATAAAGAAACCATAAAAATAATAGTTTAACGTATAAAAATGTACAAATATAGGTTTACTTTGTAAGCAAATGTATATAACAAATGTATTAATATTACCTAATAATCTCTTAATCCTATTCACTTATTCCTGGCTTTTATGTTCCAGTTGAAAGATAATGTTTAAATGTAATGCTCATTTTACATCCTCTACACTTTCCTCACATCAATGTGCTAGTCTGTGTGACCTTTTTAATGTGGTCCAATTAAACCAACTTTACACTTTGAACGGTACTACGCATTACAGTAATCACGTCTTAAATTCATATCGTAAAGTATTATTTTTTGTAATTCTAAATTATATTGGATCTTCTCATAATCTTACTTAAAACTGTGTTGTGTGGTTAATTAATAATGAACATACAAGAATATAATATAATACATATGGTACAAGATAAAAAAAACTTACACAAAATAAAAAACATACTTTTACTTAGGAAGCGGTCACTTTCTATCGTCCATTAGCGTCCCCTCTTTTGTTTTCAAAATCAATTAAACACGTGAAAGGTTTTGAAGGAATTCATTATTCATGGCGTCAAGTAAATGTTTGCAACTTAAATTTTTGATTTATCTGTTCGTGTCAGCTACTTTCAGACTTATTTCTTGTCTACTAAAGTCGTTTGTGACACATCGGTGTTTGAAATTAATTTGATTTCAAATTTTGAATTTCTTAATTTGAAACATAATAAAAATCCTTTGAACAAACTTTTTCAAGGTAAGCTTCAAGTAATAACAGCTATACGATTTAACAAGCATGTACGAGCCTATCGTAAGCCTGTTCCAACAGTCGCCATTTTGTCACCCTCTAATTTTTGCTCTTTTATTTTGTCAAATATTGCATACCAACCTTCTTTTAAAACGATCCAGACTATTTTACAAACTAATATACATGTCAGTATTTTTTGTATTTTGCTTCTTTTATAACAAGAATAAATACAAAATATATTACAAAAAGGAGACCTAGCCGAACATTTTGATGAATATTTCTCAGTTTGCCCCTGCCAAGCTTCCTTGTTGTTTGGAGAACTACATAGTCAATGCAATGGTGACAATTTCATAGTTCTTCTGCAGCTTATATGATGTTAAATAATTATCTTTTCAGTACGAAGGATCGAATTTCTTCTTCCACGGCCCCCTCAACTTTCTCCAAATAAGTTACGTTTCCATTGATTGTTGTCATTTCCTTTATGGGCAGTTGAACAGTAAAAGTTGACTCATGGATTCTGGCATTAATCTAGATTTGCGAAAATAATTTGTTGAGGATTGGTCAGTTGCAGCAGAAGAATTAATCGATGGTAGCTCTCCAGAAGTCCTGCTTGAATAAAAATAACAAATCCATGATTAGGCAAACAGTACTTTTTATGGATAATTAACTAAATTAGAAGAAGCAAGTGCCAGAATAAGGGAACATTAATAATAATAAATATAGAAATACTTACGTTCCAGCCGACTCGCTTCCTGATGATGCAAGAGAGAAACTTCGTACAAATGGTGGGAGAGGACTAAGGGTAGTTTGTGAGAGAGTTCCGGAAGCACGCTGTTCGATAGCGTGCGCCGCAAGACTAGATAAAGCCGAATTTGTTCTAGGCACAGGTAGCTCAGACCGATGGTACATTTGCCTCTCAACATCAGATCCACTGGAGCTCACACTGAATGACAGTCTTTCATTTATTTTCTCCTCCATTTCCCGAATGGAAAGGTCAGTCTGTAGAAAGAGGTGGAGGACGGTCTCACGAATGAAGATGGGTGATGCGAGAAGTCTGTATGAAGCGTGGAACATTTTATGATTTAATTAATTTGATTATTTGTTGCAAACATCATAATAAATAGAAACATGAACATTGGATGTTTTTTATTTGCTTACAATTCCAAGAATCTGGATAACCCCGCTCTCCTTGCTTCAATGATTTGTGGAGTGAATCGTACTATGTTTAAATACTTTTTTGGTGGGAGAGATGGCAAAATCCTATTATAAGAAATTGTTGTTGTTATTTGCTTGTTTTTTAATTCATAAATCCTCAATAAGTTTAATGTTTTTACTTACAAGTTGTGGATGATGCCGTTGGAGGATTGCTCTAAGCCAGCAAAATTCAGAATATCGTCTTCGTACAGCGGTGTACTGCTGTGTGAACCCATAATGGTTAGTCTACAAGTGAAAGAAAAGTGAAAATCAAATTAATATCCGGATTAGTAAACGTCGCTTAAAAGATTATCTTTAAACACTCTAAAGATAATCAAAAGCATTCAATCATTCATTTAAGGTTTTGTACTAAAGAAAAAAAGACTTCAAGTTTTATAAGATAAGAAGCTTGCAATGAATAAATTCAATCCTTGTTAAAAGTCACAACTGCCATGTCCAGTTACAATTTGTGGGCAGGTCTTGTCTCCTTATCTTAATGGCTTTCGCAATACTCGAATCATGATGATTGCGACAGACTAGCTTACAAATAATTCAACTAACCATAAGATACAAAAGGAATATATTTGAATGCGTGTCTTCTTTTCTTTCTTTTGTACAAACCATTCAAGAGTACAGCGACATGAAAATGTCAACTGCTTCACATAAATTACCTACCTCAATTCTTATCAGGTACGAAGTGAATGACTGGCTTCGGGCAAATCCTTCCTTGGATGTGATGGTCACCGGCTCACAAACATCCAGGATTATCCAATGCTAAAATATTTGCAAAAGAAGAAAGGAATTAAATAACGTAAACTATTTTTTGCATGTGTAATGTAACCACCACACATTGTTTGCAACCTGCCAATCAAGTTTGTACTTGGCTTTTTTACAAAGAAAGCAACATCATGAATAAATTTACAATAAATTAAAACTTGACTAGTTCTCTAAACCTACTAAAAGTGGTTTAAAATCGGTTGGAGCACAATAACCGAGAGAGATTTAACCTTTTGACTTTACAGAATCAATTATAATATCAACAATATAACAAAAAGTTGCATGTTTGACAAGTTTATAACTGTCTTTTTATACTTAGTTTCTCTCATTCCAAGATTAGGCTTCTTTTGTTTGATTCTTTTAATAATAAACTTTATTCTAAACTTAGACTACTTTTATTTGAAAAAATCCAGCGAGAAAGTTTAAAAAATACGATGATGGTTATAGGGTTGAAGTTGTTTCTATGTACAAATGAATGCTATCGTATTTGAATCAGGTCGAATGAAAGGCGTATTGAACATAAAAATGAGTCAAGTGGAACGAACGAAACATGAAAGGAACAAAATGATAAAGAAATGAAGGAAACGTCCAACTACAGGGTTAAAAGCTAACTGCTTTTTAGAAAAACTTATCAAACTGTACTCCTTATCTTTTCTAGTTTTCTTCCACAAAAACAATTTTTCTTTTACAAATTTAACCTATCAAAATTAAGCAGCGTAGCGTGCGTTACCAGAATCTAGAACAAGGTTTCGACTTACCCCCAACTCATCGTAAATAGTGATCTCGGTTGTTGGTTCAGAGTCCATCATTTTGATGATTATTGAAGTTGTGTATTAAATGTAGAAAAACTTTCAAGAAAATCTTCCACTTGATGACAAACTTTTGATAAAACCTTGATGGTAGGTTTTAATGTTCAATTTTAGCTCGTGTAGCCCAACATTTGTGATGAAAGTGTGCAAAGCACAATTATTGTAGCTTGTTAAAAGTAAATATTAATAAATATCTTGTTTGATAGAAAACTGAGCTTCAAAACAGGAAACCTGACGTATACTTTTAAAGCTATTTATGTAATTTTCTTCCTTTTTTAAACTGAGTGTTTTCTTCTTTACACTATCCACATAACTTGACTGGTCACTTTCTGAAGATATACAGGTAATTGAATACAAAAGAAATTCACCGGGTTTGAATTCAAAATGTTGACAAACTGTGTTGAGGAGTGTAAAGAACTAATTGGTGTTAACTGACTGTTATAATTTCCTTTAAATAATTAAATCATTGACAATTGTTATAGTCCGCCTTGGAAGGGCAGGACGCAAACGCAGATGCGCTTGAGAGCTATCGTGTTTCGTATTACTTGCTTCGTCCCGGAAGACTGTTCAACTAAAGAGAACAAGCTGAAGTGTACTCCTTAAATAGAGTTGAGGTTTCTTCTATATTCACCAAAGCAGCCTGAGAAAAGCAAGATTACTACTACCACAGTAAAAACTGGTCAGTGGTCACGCTCGCTCATTCAGTCACAATTATACATGTTTAATATATATTTAAGTAAGATCCACCACTTCTCAGTTTTATTTGTGAAGTTGATTATGACATAGCTGATGACGAGGAATTTCACCGTGCAGTACCAACTCCAAAAAACAACCAGGATAAACATATTCCCATAGAAAAACACCAATGCGTTTTGTAAGTAGCTGTTCGTTTGTCAATCATAATCATGTCGTGTCATATTATCTATGAAAAAATAAGAAACCTTTTAAAAATATTTTTCTTATAGGTACGTGTGATGAGAATGTGACGAATGTATGATATGATGATTACTACATGATGGAATATATACCATAACATCATTAACAAATTTTCACGCGTATGTTTTAATTACCCCAAGTTTAAGCTTTTTGGAAGTTTATGATCAAATATCATATTCTCGTAGTTTATTCATCGCCCTTAAATGAGTGTAGGTCTGAATCTTTACAGTGGTTATCGGGGTAATGCGCAACATATCGAAAGTTCTATTTAAGTCGATCAACAACTTTGACTAGTTTACAATGATTTTATCAAGCCTGGGTTATCGTTTAAAACGGTCCATACTTTTACGTAATGGTCATAGGATATATAATCAGACAGGGTTTTAGGTTGTAACCATCCGCTGTAGGATTTTCGGCTTTTGTCTAATGCGGTAGTAACTGGAAAGGTCAAAAATAAATATTAATTCACCTTAATAGTAAATCTGGTATTTACTAAAAATGTCCTTCCACAAAAAAGCTTTTCATGACAAAACCAACACTACCCTTACATATAAATACAATGCAAAAGTTGACAGGATGAGCAAGCATTTTTATTTTTATTTCCCCTTTTATAATAGACTTGAATACATTTCCTTGATCCTTTCTTACTTTTTTGTAAGAAAATCTAGCTTTAAATTTATAATATGAGACATTTTTTATTGCAGGTCAGTATGGCCACCGATTTTCAACGTTGTAGTTACTCTTTATTTATATAACTACAAATTACAAAGACTTTGAAGATAAAAAGCTTAAAAGATAACCCTCGTTATTTACATTTCTACTCAATGTCTTAATTTTCTTGTTTTAGTCTCAAATTGTGTTAAATTAAGAAAGAAAAACTTATAAGGCATACATATAATGCGACAGAATCTTGAATCTTACTTACTATCTCAATCATGATATGTGGTTGATTTATACAAAATACTACGTGCTGGAGAGTATATAAAAATAAATATATTTTTGAATGGACATAACCAGAACTTTCTGACAAAATCTCGCTTTGAATGGATTATTCTAAGCCTTTTCACTTATTTTTCTTGCTATATTTGTCTCCAAAGTATACATAATACACTGGTTTTGATCATACGGGCTTATGTAAATATAATAAAGAAAAAGCAGTAGTTGATGACGATTAACTTTTTTTGTATTAGAGATTATATTTTGTTACTGTTGTAGACTTCATTAAATTTCTTCACAAAAAATATACATTAATTTAATAAAATTGGCCGCAATGCAGACAATTTGCGCACAATTTTTCTAGTACACCATACAAATTGCTTGGTAAATTAAATTATGAATATTGATTGATTATGGTTGTTCATTACTTGCCCTTTGCAACATTTAAAGACATTTATTGATGATGGTTGTGTCGTAAGTGACACCCCAAATGAGAACTTTTAAGTTAAACGTGAGTGCTTTTACTTCTTAAAATTTATGCTAAGCTAAATCCGTTATGACGTTGATCTTTTTGACTTTTCTGGGGCCAGAAGGTTTGTTTAGTGGAGGGAGATAATATGATTTAATTTGATTGGACAAGGGATTCATATTTTTTATAGTTACATATCAAGATTGCATTCAGTTAACTTATACAAGATCATACGTTTTGCAAAGGAGTACAATGTAACACGAGTGAGCACTATTTTTTGCAGAATGTCTTGCAAGATGCACTCATTTATAATCACAGGACGGAAGCTCGCTTTTTCATTCTCCAGGACAATTTTTTATTTTCTTCCTCTCTTCTTACCCATCCCTTTTTCAGAAAAATGTATGATGAAAATTACTTACTAAAACATGTACCATGTAGTTTTATTAACATTTAAAGCATAAATTTATATCTCCTAAATCGTTGATACCTGTTATATAAAGCTACTTTACCTTTCAGCTGTAAATATATTTTTCTCTTCGTATCTAAATTGTCGTTTGCGAATTTATTCAGCTTCCAATCCGTTTACTATAGAACCTTATTACTCTAACGTTTTTGGTATGGGTTTTAATCAATTTTTCATAGCTATATGTATAGGTGTTTGGAGAAATTTCAACTAAACTAGTCAGAGTTCATAGTACATAATCTTAAGTTATAACATATATATGCTATAGGTAATTAAACTAAACTTAATGAACACAAAACTACTTTAATTAAAGGACGTATTACAAGCATGTGACCACACCATTGCACATTGTGACGAAGCTTCATTATTATAATCAGTATCACCATAAATACCAATTTTCCTGCATCAAACCCGTCTCGAAACCGGCAATCTGGAATTGTCTTTTAGCAGCTACCCGTAATTGTGATTGGAAACTATGTAATCTGGTATTTTTATTTGTGGAAATAGGAGATACGAATATTCTTAATAGGTTATAGTTTAATTATTTGCATATAGTATAGTATATTTATGCCAATTGTTGAATTACCAGTATTGTCTGGGCTTTTGAATTAACTAAATGTCGTGCTTCACGCTGAACGGAAGTAAGAGAAGTAGAAAGTGTTACCTAAAAATAGGCAACTTATTTAATCAACTGTCTGACTTTCTTGTTGATGATATTAATCAAAAATAATATTTTCTGAAACAACTTATTAAAATTGGATAAAATGGACTTTTTCTTTTCATTATGCAATTTATTGATAATGGGGGTTTTGCCTGTTTGACACAAATTCCCCCTTGTTTTTAGCAATCTCTTTAAAGTCAAATTAAAGATATTCTTGAGCCATTTGCGATGTGCCATTAGCAGGTCAAAGGTATCTAGTAATGCGCGACATGCAATAAAAACTTGCAATTTTTTATCAAGTTACAACTCTGCCTTGAATCAAAGCAACTCTCCCCAATCAAAGCTGTAGTGAATATGTACGATGAAGTTTCAAAAAAAGAGTTATGCATAATGTACAATTATGATGACCAAGCCAAGTTTTTATTTTTGATAAAGCAACTATCGCGGCTAGTCTATTGCTGGTTTTGAGTGAATGGTGCCAACATTAATATTACGGCCATGTTTTAAAAGAAAAAGCCTCTTTTATTTGATTTTAAATCGTTACACAGTCCATTAAAAATCTTAATAATATTACAATCGGATCATTCACTTACTTCCTTCACCTCTACATCAAAAGTATAATTCTCTGTACAAGTTCTAAGCAAGTTGTAAGATTAAGTATTATATTGGGGTAAGCAGACACAGCAAAAGTTAAAGCTGAGCCAATATCTGAGGAAAGTTGCAAAATGCAGTTTACACCAGCTTCAACCCACCCTCACGCACATAAGCGCCAGCACAGCAGCTCATCATAGGCGTCAGAAAGACCGTGGAAGAAGGAATCATAACAGCTACGCTACATGAAACGTGAAAGTAAGGTGAAATCTCCATGCATATACTTATCTGCTAAAAGTGGGTTATGGCAATCAATTTTAGCCAAAGTCAATCAAAAAATGATGAAATTATTCTTCAATCTACGTAATAATAGCTATTTAAAAGATAGCTTTTTAGTAAGTAAATGAAACTTGAGTGAATATTTAATTTTGATGATGACAAAATGCAGGTGCTGTTTACGTCGGGCGTCGGGTTGCTTTGCTTTGGTGGTAACGCTTTCAGATCGGGATGCTGGGAATATTTTGGACAATAAAAATGTTTACCTTATTGATAACCTTTAAAAACAATTTCTAAACGAATCGCAAATACAATCCTTAGTTTAATTAGCTGGTACTATAAAGATTACGACCATGAATAAGATTTATTTTCTTCTTGTTTATTTATTGTTGGGAAAATTAGGTAAGAGTTCAGTAATAATATGTAAAATCATGCAATTTTCACAATTTATAAATACAAAGTGTATTTACTTGGATAATGAATAGCTTACACAAGTCAAGGAAAATAACTACGTAATAAAAAATCAATGACTTCATAGAATTCTTCGTTCTTAAAACGATGTGATAAAAATATGACATTGAAAGTTGAGAGATCTCTTATATCTAGAGAGTCTTTCAAAGATCTTTTCATCCTTAGAGTCTAATTTTTATAAAAAATTACCCCGTTTACTTTTACGTTATTTAATAATACAAAAACCAAATGATCTGCTCACAATAGCGTAGTTTTACTTTTGTAGAAATATGCTAGGTAGGACTTTATCTGAATCATTATTAAGCGATGAGTTAACGAAAAATTAACTTACATTGATTTATCCAAATTTAAAACATTCACTAGATTTAACTCCAACAGGCAATTAACCGATTGATAGCCAGGAATCATGCTAACGTCATCAACTTTTATCTATGTTTGTACAACCAAG
>JAANSO010003357.1:0-11598 GCA_036507315.1 Lepidocyrtus fimetarius | reverse complement strand
ATACTTAGAACTAAATCTATTTCTAATTTTACTCAGTGAATTTATGGTTCCTGTATATGTTGTTGTGTGATCAATGTCATCTAATCCTCCTAGTCCGTTAATCGTCAATGTATCATTATTACTATGTTCTAGCAAATCGTCATCGTTTTTAACTTTTGAAGCTCTTAGCGGGTCAGATTTTGGACTTGGTGACGTCGAAGTGGTAGCAATGATTGGCTTATGACTTGGTGATTTAGGAGATCCTAATAATTTGAGCTCTTCTTCGTCAACTTTTTCCACACCATTTCCAGACTTTTTCTTTCCTGAAGCAAGATATTTTGTATCTGATGAAGTTCCCCCTCCTCCAGTTCCTCTAAAATAGCTTGGGGGACGCAAATTTGAAGTCCATGCTGCCTCTGCGGAAGTGTTTGTATTTTCTATATCTTTTACTTTCGTCATTTTAAGCAACACTCTTGCAAAGCTTTAATTTTAATAGTGAATAGTTTATATATGATAGCACACTTTTTTAACACATTTAGAACCGTCCTTGGCTGGACGAATATTAACTTAAAAACTGGAGAAGTTTTCTTTCATTTTATCTTCAAGACACAAGCCTATCTCTTGTAAACTTTTAACTCAGTTATAGTCTCTTCTAGCCGGAATCCAAAATCAAGTCAAATATTTAAATCGGTTCGTATAAATCAAAAGTGCCTAACAGGTTGACGAACAAAAAACAGAAGACTTTGTTACCCTGAATTTGTTTCTGTGACCACTTTTTTACTTTCTTGTGGCGACATTACAGCAAACTTTTTTACAACTTGGTTTTAACTTTGTTAGTAGTTAGTGAGAACTTTAGTCAATAGAATTTATCTTTGCCTAGAACGCGTGAATACAAAAAAACTAGCAAAATAGCCGCTTACATATTTTTGACATTAACTTACATTTACCGCTATTACAATGTGCTATGAAAGAACGGTATTTTAACTTTCTGTCATATAAATATGATACCACACGAAAATTTCGATCAACAGGGAATTGTAATAAGCACTGCTGAATGTTTCGTACAGATCACTAAACTATGCCCAAGCAGGGTTACACTATTCATTCACAGCAGCCCAGGAATTAGAGTTCTCTGTGTATCTTGTTTTTTGTGGCCTGCTCCTGATAATTGATTCTAATCGCAACTTTGAATGAGTTCAACACTTTATCACATCATCGTGAACATTATTACCATGTCTAATACAAATGACAAGTATGAGTAGTGATATGATAAAGACGATACGATCAAATCTAATTTTTCATGTCAAATTTTCAATATCATTCCTTTTTGATGGCAGTCTAGTCACCGCGGCAGTAGCAGTTCTTATTTTGGACACTCTGCGATTGGCATTTGACTACTGCTCATTATTTTACTCCTGCACAACATATTTATCCATTTCTGTTTTAAATAAAAATAGCAGATTTACCTCGATGATCATGCAAAACCGCTTCAAATGACTTAAAGACCGGTAGTAGTTGTAACTGTTTCCTCCTCATGCCATAAAAGTCTGACAAAATCATTAACCGTCCGCATATATCCCCAAAAAAAACCATGACACTTGGAACTAACTACAATTGCATAATAGCTTATTTGATCAGATAAATCCAATTTAATTTCTGTAAACCACCATATAATTTCAGGGATGGAGTCAAAATAAAATTTAATCTGAGCCAGACGAAAGTGCATAAGAGAACTAATAGTAAGTGTGACTAGTCACACTATCTCCTACACCACAACAAAAGTTGATGTTGTTTAGTCTGATGACTCTCAAACTTGGCCATTTTTATTATTATTTTTTCACTTGCATTGTAGTGAGTAATGAAGATTTTTATGGGAAGAATAAATAAATAAAAATGAGTACAGAACATATGTAGAGATGCGTGTTATCAGGCTTAACCTAACCTAGCATCTAACAATTCATAGTAAAGTATTAAAAACATCAACAACAAAACAACCTCATCAACTGCATTTTAAACAAGAAGTGCTGAGAATGTGAGATTCAAATGAAATTACTTTTTTAGGTTGTAAAAATTTAGAGGGACACACATGGACGTAATATTAGTTGGGGAAGATCACAACAAAAAATGCTTGCAACTTGGAGATAGTGGCAGCGATGATAGATAGCATGTAAAACCAAGTCTTTATAAAGAATTTATTATTCTGATTTTTTCGTCATTTAGTGGCTTGGCATATTACTTAAGAATAATCATGAAAAGAAAGACCCTGTGAGAATAAATATGAACAAGATTGAGTGAGGCAAAAAATGAAACTGGAATCACTAAAGTCAGAATCTCACTCAGGGATTCTTATATTGCAATTGCCGTTGTTGCTGGTTTTTGACAGAAGAAAAGTTCCTGTAACTGTGCATTGTGTGGATCATCATCACTTCAAAACCCCCGAGCGAAAGAGATTCACAAGAAGCAGAGAAATATTCTTCTTTCTTTCTTATATCTCTTAAGTTCTGATTCTAATCCATCTACTTTACTTTCTTAAGGCCTAGAGCTTGAATTTACCAAATTTAAAAGATAACTTTTGCTATTACTTTAAGAGAATGCAAAGTGGTTGGTTAGCCGTTGCTTGTGCTACTCCACTAAAAAGATCAGCCACCTTCCATTAGCTACAAACGCACTGAAAAGGATTCATCACAAGTGATTGTAGACACGCTCATACTTTCTTGCATTTTCTTCTGCTAATCATCGTAAATATTTGCACGGTGGGATGCTGCCACTCACTCTTGTGTTAATATGTGAAGAAAACTTGATGATGATGAAGGTGTCAGCAAACATTTTGGAAGAAACCAAAAGTACGAGACAATAATACATATCTATCCGAAGATCCATGACTTTGTGAACGTTTGTTGAAATGACAATTTTTTGAGCAATTCATCTGTAATGGGATCTTGTTTTGATTAAAATATCAATATTATTGAAGTACTACATGTTTTACATCTTTATATTTACTATGCAAATAGGTACATTTTAAATGTTATGATGCAATTATCACCCAGTGGATAAGTACTACAAGGAAGCCAATATGACTTGTCATTTGTTTATGTATGCCAAAAATATATTTTTGTCAATTATCTGCAAACATTTCTCACGGTGCTCGCCCAAAATGTTTTAAAAGAAAAGCTTTTCTTCATTATGGCCATTATTTTTTGATATGAACATACAATTTTGTGTAATATGCAATGCAATTTAGTCATGATTGTTCTCATCGTCAAGTTTGTTTGTGGATGATGATGATGGAAAATGTGGTTGTCAATGAATGAAAGAGTGAAGACATAAAGATATCACCGTGTTAATGAAATAAATACATATCCTTTGAGCGAAGCATATTTTTCACAAATGGAGCAATATGTTTACAATATGGACAACGGGAAACGCTGAAAGTTAAAATTGTTTTGTCAAAGACNGAAGCATATTTTTCACAAATGGAGCAATATGTTTACAATATGGACAACGGGAAACGCTGAAAGTTAAAATTGTTTTGTCAAAGACTCTTTGCACAAGCGCTCATACACAATGTTCATGCTCCCAAAATATTATCAAATGGCAAACACGACATAATTCAATTTATAATGTAAATAACGCAACCTGAGCTCGTTTAATAAAAGTTAAAAAACATGCGTGCTCAATTCCAGTAACATTCTTATAATTTAAGCTTTACTATATCTGAGCATATCAAGAAAGGAATAGGGTGAGAATTATAAGCAAGTGAATATTTAAGTTATGTATGCATTTTATTATATTATTAATGTTATGTCATGACTTGTGAAAAATTTTTGTATGCATAATTAATTTTAGCTTACATTAGCCTGTGATCCTTGTTTCCTTCCTTATGTAGCGTTTTTTACTGAAATGCTGATGTGAGACGAGGAGAGACAATTGTATGAAATCGAGACGAGAAATTGCCACCTTGTTTGAAATAATGTAAAGTGTGATACTAGTAGAACCATTAAAATAATCGCAAGTCAATGAATGATCGTTGCCCTTCTTGGCTTTGGTATTTACCGTAATATGAGCCTTTTCTGTTCACACTGGTAATGCGTATACAATAGCGTCTTTAATTAGTTCGCATGCATGCTGTAGAGAAAATGAGTGATTAAATAATAGCAGTTATAATGCAGGTTATATAGTGATAACAGACGGGTTGACAAAAAGTGTTGACGGATAAAAATGCGGTGGCGGTTACTATTTTCTTTAATTCAGACACCCTTGCATTGCAAATATAAAAGAACTAAATGTACATACACCTAAAACTGGCATAACTCAGACAGACGGTCAAACGGGTTCACTCTATTTTGTAAAATACTATGACTCATACGTCTTTGATAACGAAAAACGCGCAATATTGCACAAATTGTATTTGCCATATATTATTTTGCTTCACTAAATTATGTATCTAATTTTTAGCTTTTCTAAGTCCTTGCTAAATCAGTAATCTTAGCTATTAATGAAATTTTAAATACAATCTCTATATAAATTTTTGTAATTGTATGTATTAATTTATGTAAAAGACTGGGGCAAGGAAAAAACGGCATACAAAAGTATTTTTGTTATAATACTTAAAATTTGACTGGTTGTTCTATTACTGCCTCATCTTTCTTCATCAATCAATCATAATAAAGTTCATAAAGTTTAATTTACATAACATGAAAAGTGCAATAATTGTGTTTGTTGTCAGCAAGTTATACGCATATATTTAATGAATTCGATTATATTGCAAAAAACAATAAGTAAAGTTAATATTTAAAGTAAAGTGGGGTCAAGTCGTAAAATAACCCCCAAGTTTTATTCATTTAGAAATGCCATCTTCGTATGAAAATTTTTGAACCGTCAGAAAGTCATTTCATGCTTAATAAATTTTGTAACATAATTACCATGATTTTTAGCTTCTGAGTCGCGTAACTTCTGATTAAAAGTTAAGGGGAAATTAAATTCATGAGCATGTGTCACGCTTCATAACTTTAAAATGTATTTAAATTAGTGTGCAATTTATCCAAGCGAAGAACCAACCCGGAATATGTTTTGAAACTCACTTTTGTAAAAGAGCTGCAATACGATTAGTATTATTAAACGAGTACACATAGACAGAATGAACATAGTCCTGATTCCATTTAAAGACACGATAAAGTTATTTCGGATGGTTAAAGATGTTAAGCATTTTATTATTCGGAAATTCAACTCAAGAATTGAGTTTGATATAATGAGATGGCTGATGAGAAAGTCTTGTTAGAGTGCGGGTGTAAATAGAAAACCAAAGAAATTATCATCAAAAGAGATAATACAAACTAATAAATGAGTTCCAATATTGCCAGAGAATAATGGTGCTTCTGAAATAGTGTAAAATGCTCTAATTGATTATGACTTGATGCTGAAAATAGCTTCTTTGAATGAAGAACATAGTTTGAAAAAGCTTTCACAAGAACATTTATTGCATTCTGTTGCCTTCAAAATGAATCAAAGATGCGTATTACATAGATATAAATAATTAAGCAAAATAACAAAATGTAAGTATCGCAAGTTAAAAATCAAATTACTTGTAATTTATAATTACCTACAAATTAACTGATTTCATTTACATTCTTCTTCAAATGTGTTGAAATTTATAGATCTTACAGGAGAGATTTAAATGGCCATAGGATGCATTGAGATATTTTTGTAAAGCGTATTATGAAAACTTCTTCAGAAATAATCAGGAGATTTATATTAAAGCAACGATTGAACATTATTTTTTAAATTTCGAAGTCCCATCATCACAGCTAACTCTTTTTATATTCACAAGGAATTCCTACATAATCTAATGTACATTTATTTTAGAACCATTAAGTTGTACCCGTTTTGTGTTAATTAATATTGCTAATTATGTGATACATTTATTTAAAAATAGCTAATGAAATTGAATTGGTTTTTACACTGAATGTGAATAATACACCTCTCCCTCTATTTCAAGCTTATATTTTTCGTAGCCTTTATTTTTCTGAAAATTTTAAAGTTGCTTACAATTACGTTATCTAAAATGATGCATAATGCACAGATACAAATTTTTGACAAGTGTGTTTAGTAATTTAAAATTATTATTTTGAACATGGAAAACGCATTTCCAACTTTTACAAACATCACCCCACCCACCCTCTTCTTACTTTATCTAAAAATGATCACAAAATGTTAAATAGTTGTGCATTGTTTTTACTTGAGTACACCTTGCAAATCCACCTACCTATATTAATTTTAAAAGTTGTGATTGGTAAAAGGGAATGTATTTGAGTAAACTATATACAATATGTGTACACTGACTAAAATATTTTTATGAAAAGTATGAAATGGTATGACAAGACTTGAATTCATTCGACATTCAGCATGTCTGAAAGAGGGATTTTTGCACTTTCATTTCTAATTTCTCACTATATTATGATTTTTCTAAAAGCTGTCTTAACCGATTAGTGAGTATCAATTTATGGTATTATTAACGTAATATTTATTAGCTGTTTACTATCAATTTCCTTTGCTGCAACATTATAAAAATGCTGCTATTTAAACTATCTGCAATTACGTAAATATTTTGCTAGAGGTTACTGGAAATAATCACGTAAACAGATTTTAAATACAAGACCCCGTCAGAATCATCTATGTTTAACCTGTTTGTTAATCTGGTATAATCTAAACAAAACTAGCTAATCCTGTAATAAAGTAATAGTAATTCAAAAAAATGTTGCATTTTCATGTGACTATAAATTCAAGCTATTCCGGCGCCAGAACAAACTCCCTTGTAAAAGCAAATAGTTAAATCAACGCAAAATACAAATTATTTATGTAACAAAAACGTAATTAAATAGGTCAGTGTGTGTCACCGCTGCTATATTTTGCCAAGTATAAGGTAAAATATATATTAAATTAAACTACCATAGAAGTCCCAACATCAAAAAGCAAATGAGAACGATCCATTCCTTTCAATTTTGGAAAACCGGGGAAAATGATTCACAGAAATAGAAATTGAGTCTTAGTCACGCAACAAAATGTCTTCCTCTTCTTTAATATTGCGTTGGACACACGGAAAATACACAGCGTGGGCCAAAATGAAAAATTGAATTAAAATGATATTGAGTCACGCACATTTATTGTATGTAGCCTACATCACTTTGTCCTATCCTGCCTGCCTACTCGCATTTTTGCAACAAAAATTGTCCGTATTTGAGCTATATGAGTATTTCCTGTAAATAACAGCAAATAATCTAACTAGAGTGACAAGACCTTAAGCAAACTGCATAGTATGTAAGCGAATTATTAACCACATAAAATAATTATTGGTTTACAATACCTATAACTAGTGTAAAACATGTAAATTTTATTATTATTTATTTTAGTGTATAATTCGGAAGTTGTTTGAAGACTCTATGGCCAGTTCTTAAACTGGAGTTATTCGTCTATCTTTCACGCTATGATTTCTGTCTTCCCAAAGAATGCATCTGTAAATCGGGCACAAAATTATCCCCAGTTGAACAAGGTGTCAGAGTTGTGTAATCTCTTGGAAGGCTCGAAGCGGGAGGTGGAGGAGGAGGAATTGGAATATCGTATTCAGTATCATAAGAAAGTCCCGTCCTGCTCAAATGTTCGTGGCCTTTACAGAGATCCACGGAATCATCTTGATGGTGTGCATGATGGGCAATTCCTGGATGCCCATGTACAGATGGGTGGTGATGATTGCAGCCACCAGACTGATGATGAAATGATAAGCTGTCTGGTCGACGGACCCTATGTTGGTGGCCCCAATGATCTACAGTGATAGCTTGATCACAACAATACCGATTACGACTAGAGAAAGACACGTTACCAGAGCTATGATGATGATGAGAGGATGGATATAGCTGATGCTGCTCTTTTGCTGCTTTCTCGGCCCAGTCCAGCTGGTGCCAATACATATAAAAGAAAATTGCAAATATTCCTGTCAACTCAGTTGATAATGAAACCAATCACAACCATGATGAAACTGTAACCGTAGCTGTAGGAAAAAAGAGGCGCGTCTAGGGAGTTTCGAGGACGAAGTTTGGTGCCAATTTCTGATTGCAGAACGGAGAGATACACCACAAGTCCTATTAAAATTATTAGACCCGAAACAATAAAAATGCTTCCGGCTACAAATATTGCAACTCGTCGATGGCGTTGGTAGCCAAATGCCATGGATAAAATCGCTCCTACTAGGAGAATTGCTGCAGTGATGAACAGTGGGCCAGAGCTTGTCACAGACACTAATAAACCCAAAACCAGAATTAATGATTTGTAAATTCAATTTTTAAATCCATATTTCACTTAAAATTCAATATAAGTATTCTTACAAGCAATGGCGTTAGTAGAGTCATTAGGGTCAGCTAAGTACCTATCCCTTCGGAAGTACTCTATAGTCATGCTCTCCATTTGTTCTGTCCGAACTAAAATAGAGAAGCGTTATTACAAACAATGTTAATGTTTAGCATTTTTGCGACATCTTAAAAACACATATATAATATCTAACTGTTCTTTATCTATAAAGCCTTTTTTACCTTCACGGTTTGCACGAATCTCCTTCTCGGTCAAGTTAAAGGACCAAAGGCTCCATAGTCCTGAAATTGTTCTTTTAATCAGGAACTCTTCATGGGTTGAGTGTAGAATTTGTGATGGGGATTCGCTCAAAAGAATGAAGCCAGCTTCCCGATATCATGCTTACGGCCACATTGACTACCGAAATCAACCCAAATATTGGGATGAGGACAGTCAAAATCGGAAGTAGCTTCC
Source organism: Lepidocyrtus fimetarius (assembly GCA_036507315.1). Taxonomy (NCBI): domain Eukaryota; kingdom Metazoa; phylum Arthropoda; class Collembola; order Entomobryomorpha; family Entomobryidae; genus Lepidocyrtus; species Lepidocyrtus fimetarius. The sequence goes on along the minus strand of JAANSO010003357.1, from coordinate 2,808 downwards.
GAGCTCGTTTTGAATACATGGTCATGTTGGTAAAAATGTAATAAAACTTGTTAGTACACTACAATCCCTTTGCAATTATTTTATATGTTGCTTTTTCTATCGTCAACTCTTCAAAACAGCACCATTAACTCGCGCCACCCAGATAGACTGCACACCTTCTACTTTGATATTCATTTTATTAAGCGTAATGAATTCGCTGAAGCTTCATTCGGTCGTTTATATTTTGCTTTTTCTATCGTCAACTCTTCAAAACAGCACCATTAACTCGCGCCACCCAGATAGACTGCACACCTTCTACTTTGATATTCATTTTATTAAGCGTAATGAATTCACTGAAGCTTCATTCGGTCGATAAGCTTCCGTCTTTCCTTTACTAATACTTGACTTTCTTTCTCACTTTCCTTCTACCAGGATTATAATAATTCTGTTTCCGCTCAACGGATATAAGCTGCGGCGATTACATGGGTGAAAGTGTAGAACAGAACAAAATTACAAAACAACTCCTTTCTGTCTTTCGATTTTGTTCATATGGGCAATTTAAGAGCCCTCCTTTTAGGAATGAAATGAGCTTTCTTTATTCTCGTGTACCTGAAGATGCTGCTTCTCCTGTTCTCGCCCATCAAATAAAAATCCCATAAAAACCACACATAGGTTACTTTCCAGTCCAGACTACCCACCATCATCTCTCTCGTTTTCAGCTCAAAAAACAACAGGAAAACGAAAGTAAAAAGGTAACGAAAGTAAGGAATGTCCCAAAAACATTGTACGATTGATTACGATACAGCCAACCAGGCAGGAGCAGCATCAACATCAATACACAACAACATCTTTCTAACTTTCTCCCAGAATATAGTACAGCCTACAGAAAGACAGAATGGGATCTCCTCGCAGTAAAAAGCTTTTCGGGATCATAATCATCAACTTTCGGGTTAACGTTCGGAGAGACTGAAAGAAAGGAAAGCTCTTTTTCACCAAGAAGCTGAAGCCAAAAAAACTAGCAATAAAAGTAAATTGAGAAAAATGTATGACAAGATCATAAATATCATGAAAGTGGTGCATGACGCCTAATACCCCACAACAATACCACACAAAATAGTATCAACACCAAAAAGTTTCTGGTACAAAATTAAATTGCTGTGGATCATCATCATATTATATGACATAGTATATTATGATGGACTTTACTTTCACTTTCTCAGCCTAAAATCCTCTTAAGCTGATATATGTTCAGGAAGAAAAATGAATTTTGGTTTAAAGAGCGTGTGCTCTTCCATGATCAACAATCTCACTGTGACTATTGTAAACTTGCTTACTATTATTTTATAGATAAATTGTTTGTTGTGCATCTATTCTATTATACCTTAAGGTTTTGGTACTAACTATTGTGTTATGTTCAGTAGTAATCAGCTACAACTTCCGATTTGATGAATTCATGTTTTGAAAGACTGTATGCTCTGTAATTGCCTCCAAAAACAGAATAATGGACATAAATATTAACTCAATACTTTTATTAGATGCTTGCTTGCACCCACTTTATTCAAGACAATTTTTGCATTTACTGCAACACAAGCATTATTATAATCTTTAATATCACTTTATTTACAGTTAAATAATGTACTTAATATATTTTTGTTTTGAAAAGCAACATTTGCTGACATTTGTATAGCTTATTTTAAGCACTTCCGCTTAAATTATCAGCCCGACAGAATTCATTATTAATTTACTAATAAAAGTAGTAATCACAAAAAACAATTTAATAGCTAATTAAAATATATCTAGACATTTTGTTATAGAAAATTAAATTTTCTTGCTTAACACATATTTTGGCATATACATTACGAAGAAATTCTACGAACGAAGCGTTAGAATCTTTCAACGTGAGCATGCATCTACGGATATAATGATACTATCGGAAAATAAAGTTTTGAAATGTCTACGGTATGTATATTAATTTAGAAATGATACTGAATAATGGAAGGTTATAAACATATTCATTCGTAACAAGAAATTCAACAAACAAGACAATGAATTTTTAGTAAATACAAGTCAAATTAAAATGTCACGTAACAAAACAATACTTTTGCCTTTTGAAGTATTCATGTATGACAAGTCTAAGAAAATTAATAATACTTGTTATTATTGTTATATCCAGCAGACAAAGAATTTTTTAAAAATTAGAATGAAAAGATTCTAGCATATTAATTTAATTGAATACTTCTAGTTTCTATAAGTCTATTTACTCCTTTTTCTTTTCTTTTTCTTCTTCTTCTTTTTATCGTCGTCGACTAGAGAGGATGTTTGCGCCAAATCAACAGCGGATTTATGTTGATTAAGCACTTTTTCACTTTCTTCCGCACAACTAGGTCTTCTGCTGCTACTGCCCGATTTCGGTCTTCGGAGGTCTTTAGCAATTATTACAACAGATTTAGTTTCCTGTTTTTTAGAACGGTTTTTACGATGCGGGTCCGTGTCCGGTTCAATTTCGCTAGACTTTTCATTTCTTTTATCTGATTTTGATTTAGACTTTTTCTTCTCTTTTTTCTCTTCTTTGCTTTTCTTTTTGTGCTTCTTCTTTTCCTTTTTGTGTTTCTTTCCTGCAGGAGACTTTTTGTGGCGATGCTCTTTTTCATCTTCGTCAGCTTTTTTGACATGACCATTCTGCAAGCCTTTATTTTCGTGACCAATCCCTACATCTGGACCTGAAGATAGTTGCCCAGAAAACCCCACATTGTGTAATTTATGCTCCGGTTCAGTTTTGTGATCATGACCATGATGCATGTTGGAGTGATGGTTATGATTAGTAGCCCC
>JAANSO010003356.1:0-11599 GCA_036507315.1 Lepidocyrtus fimetarius | reverse complement strand
AGCATAAAGATAATTAAGATAAGATAAAATATGTAAATCTTTAAGGGGTTAAATTAGTTTACTTTTAACTGCCAATTTCTTCCTTAAATTGTCCACAACGGCGAGCTGAGCTAATGTTTCCGGATCATCTGTCATCCTCTTAGAGTACACCTGTACCCTTTTGGTATCCTTTGAACCGGAAATTGATTTATTAATTTGCTCCAAGAAATAATTCATTTTCATCTGGGCTTTTAAAAGCTCTTCAAAAGCGGTTGTAAGTCCCTGAAAGGCATTTTCACAAAACTTGCAGAGATCCACCCTGACGTCTTCTTTTAAAAGAGGTCCATTTAAAGAAATCTGAAGGTGTCGTAGAAGTTTCCAAATAGAAACTGAATGCCTTGTTTCATTGCTAATTTCATTTTCGTAATTGTCCTCGCTTTTCAAACAAAGAAAGCAGCAGCCTTTCGTATTGAATTTTGGCGTTGCTGTTCCCTTGTTTAATTCCATTTTGAACGTTTTTATAGGAAGGTGTTCTTATAATAATTAAATTAATATTTTACTAATTATTTTTATAAGTAAAAACTCGCTTAATTTTTATTTGTCAGCTGCTTTCACACAGTTTTTGTAAATTTATAATACATTAAAGAGATCTAGGTTGATCCGCAAGTGAACCACTTAATGGTTTTTCCGTCAAGATTAAGGCAGTAAACAGGCAACAAAGAAATACTAATGCGTATGACTTTTCGTTCAATACTTTGATTTCATAGATAAAGCAGGCAAAAACCATTTGAGTTTAAGCATTATTGCATACAAACTTTTTATCGCAAAAGCAATTGTATATTTCTTATTGTATTTATACTCTACTATTTTAGTTTTAACTTTTTGTATTCAACATTTTTGCAGTCATTTCGTTACTTTTTAAGGTCAATATGAATGTTAAGTATTGAGTGTGCATGAGGTGAGTGAATAAATGCGTGGAATCTTTGCCTTACTATTTAGAGGAGAGAAGATAGATCTTTATTGATCAAGAACGGAAAGTGGTATGAAGTAAAAATGTACAGAGTCTTGAATATAAGTGTAAAAAGACAGGATGAACCGGAGACATGAAACTTCTCACTGATACATAGAAATGATAATTAAATCATGAAGGTATGAGGTTAATGACTAATCAGTAGACTCCGGGAAAATATTTTTTTACATGTTTTTTGTGGTTAGAGATAGCCTTCTAAGATTTTGTATGCATACGTTTTGGCAAAAAATGGATCATTTAAGACCCAAAGTTATTTACATATTTTACATATTTTGAAGCTGTTTACATAAAAAATATTTATATACATATTTTGCAAAAATATCTACATATTAAATATTTTCGCGAAAATTCGCTAAAAATTGAATATTTTCACGAATTTCGATCGAGTAGAATGAGATTTTTTGCTGCTTTTGAATTGAACATAGTAGCTAATCTACAAAATTAAGGTCAATTTTGTGCATAACTAAGCAAAATGTTACTTTAAAAACCGTTTGGAAGAAATTTGTCAAAAAATTGTCTTCCAAAACCCCAGAAATAGCTAAATTTGCATCTTTTATTTACATATTTATTCACATATTTTGACCACTTTATTCACATATTCTCCCGGAGTTAACTAATCAGACAGATTAGGATACCATAGAATATTGAATTACATTAACCAATTAAATGTAAATATTCTACAATGAAATTTATATTACCTAGGTTACAAAAGGTAAGTACTTAATTTTGCATGTTTTCTGTTAAGTAACTAATTCGATTTTATCATTTTTATCAATACAAAATTGATTTAAAAAAAGTGAAAAACATTTAACAAAAACTATAATGCGAAAACCTCTGATTTATCAAAACATATAGCAAATACAGGTCGAATACACTCTGACGAGTTTTCATATCTTAAATAAAATTATATCATTGCCGCGAAGAATTTTGTAATGGGGCCAGTACTATTTTGCTTTAAACTTGTAAAAATGCCATAAAAAACTAAAACCTCTCAACTTTTCATTGCTTAATCATATATTATTCGCTAATTTTTATCGTTTGAATACTAAAATAGTAAGTTGAAGTTAGAGCTAACAAAATGTCATTCAGGCTAGATACTATGCAGTATCATTATCGTATTTTGCTCATTTCAGCTTGAGTTACTTGCTCCAAAAAGACCTGCTAGGGCTGAAACTTTTTGAAACAGGGAATCAATATATTTTAAATCCAAATAAATTATTTAGCGACGATCAAGTTTGATTTTTAGTAAACCACTAGTTTTATTTTTCTTTGTTTCCTCTTTTTAACTATCACAAAAATAATAAAATTGAAGTAGTGTTCAAGTCAGCATAACATAAGCAGGTTTAAACCACTGCTCCATTTTCCAAACTTTAAAATCCGATTAAATATTAAAGTTATGACAAAATATCGATAAACCTTGCAAATTTTAAGGAGCAAAAGCGAGTTTCACAGTAGATGGTGAAGTGGTTGAGAATTGTATTTTTTACGCTAAACATTCAGATAAATTTTATCTGCGATAATGCCAACCCAATTAATTCTCATTGCAAACAACTTAAACCAATCTTTAAACAACATCATTTTCCCCTTCTACTCCTTCAAGTGGAGCTCCTCAGAAGAAAAATGGAATTTTACTCGACTTCAGCCCAAAACAAAATTTCTATTCCACTTTGCATCCTACATAATAATTTTGGTTTCTCTCATTTCCCTAAAATTCACATGGGATGGGCTTCTACCACTTGATCAAGTCATTATGAGCGGATTAGTCCTCCAATGCATTTTATTTTCTTTATTTATCGACGCCCAAGTTAGATTTTACGGGAAGGATTGGGTTCACGTAGGGATTTGGATATCCAAATTAGAAGAGAAGTATATGCCGTGCAAACCTTTGAGGTTTCACAGGACAGGAAGGAAAAAAGGGAAATTTAAATTAGTTTTTACAGAAATTGGCAAAATAATCAAATGGGCAATTAAAAGGACTTCCCATCGCGACGAAATTGATTTCTTAGGATTGGTTCTTCTGTCAGTTGTATTATTTTACCCCGTAATTTTTAACGGCGGTGCGTTTATTTTTATCTGGGGCAATTGGGACCCTTTTTATCTAACGCTACAAGCTCTGAAGGTGCCCACTTTTATCCAGGATTCAATTTTCTCCTCACTTTTGCGCCATTTCCTGCTCCAAATCTGTTCCAGCACCGCAACCCTTTGTTTTAGAACGATTATTTTAGTTACTTGTGTAAACGCCGTGAGAATATTGCAAATTCTTTTGAAACTTTCCTTCCGAGAATTTTCTGAGCCTGCTTTTAAAACGTATAAGGTTTTGCAAATTGTTGCAATTTATTTAACCAGAATAGTAGTATGGGGGGCATGTTTTATCGACAAAAAATTTTCAACAAACGAGAAAGCTGGTTTGAACCAGTTAAAGGTATGTTGAAAAAAGGTTTTGGGTTTTAATCCTTCCTTAAAATTTTCTGAGTAGTATGGGGGGCATGTTTTATCGACAAAAAATTTTCAACAAACGAGAAAGCTGGTTTGAACCAGTTAAAGGTATGTTGAAAAAAGGTTTTGGGTTTTAATCCTTCCTTAAAATGATTCAAGAAAGTTTGGATAATCCCATTATTGATCCTAAGTGGAGTTAAAGTGTACAAAGAACATAATTTTCAGATAATTAATTGTATTGATTATAAGATTATCTTACCAATTTAAAAAATAAAAATTATAATTTAATCCGTTTTAACCATTAAAATTAGACATTTGCAATCTTTCGTACTATTTGACTTGGCTTTAGTTGATTACAATTTTTTGCAATATTGCCAACTAACTCTCTACTTCTGGCGTTTGCGCTATCCGCCGTAATCAATCAGGTGCATGCCTTCGGCATGTAATACATATACGGTTATGCTAACGCAAAACAGCATCTTCTTAATATCAGCCCTGAGGATGTCGTACTCAATCAGGTACATACCTTCAGCATGTAATACATATATGGTTATGCTAACGCAAAACAGCATATGTAATACAAACACTGCGGGTGTTGTAATCAATCATCGGCATGTAATACAAAAAGCAAAATACCACATAATTATACAGACACTGTGTGCGGCGAAATCAATTAAACACATGCTTTTGGCATTTAATACACATAAGGTTTTTAGTTGTTTACAATATTTTTACAGTATTGGCAACTCACTATATTTTTGGCGTTTGCGTTATCCTTAGTTTAATTGAAACTTTAATATTTATTCATACTAAAATAATAATTTTGCTATATGGCTGAATTAAATATAATAAAAACCAAGTTGTACAGGTTGGTCTGCTTGCTTAAAACATTTAAGATAGGTCTATTTTATATTTTAGTGTAATTTACACATTATTTGTTATCTTTACCTCTAAAAAATACATTGTTCCATTCACTTATTTTAATTTGTTCAAGAAACTGAGTTGGGTTACAGAATTTAGAAAACAATTTTGATAGTGTGCTACCACTAAAAATTGGTCTTCAGTTCAATAAAGCTAATTTTTAACCAATGTATGAAAATCAATTGACTAGACAATGTGCATTTACACATAAGCAAACTTGTAAGCTTGGCCAAAGTATGTGTCTACAAGAATTAGTTTGCAAGCATATAATTTTAAGAATAGTAAGTACTTTGTAATTATTGTTGTGCTTCAACCTAAGTTCTTTGATGTTTCTTTAAAGTACCTGAAATATGTAAAAGCATTTCTTTACCTTTTTTGGTTTTATCAACTTGTTTTAATCCTTTTTACAAAACAGTTGGGCATACAAGTACTTTGTAATTATTATTGTGCTTCAACCTGAGTTCTTTGATGTTTCTTTAAAGTACCTGAAAGATGTAAAATTATTTCTTAACCTTTTTTAGTTTTATCAACTTGTTTTAATCCTTTTTTACAAAACAGTTGGGCATACAAGTACTTTGTAATTATTATTGTGCTTCAACCTAAGTTCTTTGATGTTTCTTAAACTACCTGAAAGATGTAAAAGTATTTATTTACCTTTTTTGGTTTTATCAACTTGTTTTAATCCTTTTTTACAAAACAGTTGGGCATACAAGTACTTTGTACAAGATATATTAGCATGCTATTGGCGCGTATGTAAGTAATACGTACTGTTTGCAGGGTCATTGTCAGTCTGTTTTTCTTAGCATATGCATTAACCCAAACCAAAGATTTACCTAGAGATTAAGTTTTGTTGAATGTTTTACTTTAACTCCTTTATTGTTTTCCATTGCAATTTACAGCATCAACTTCAGGTACTTTTGTAAGTAAGTTAAACCAAATTGTATTAAATTTAAAAAGGCTAAATTTTTGCCTAGAAAAGTATTGAAATAGTTGGAAAATATTAAATTTAATTGTTAATCCATAAACAGGTATAAAGTGGCTTGGCACAACGAAAATATATCTTTAGGGTATAAAAGCCCACTTTGATTTGAAGATACATGATCTGTTTGTTTATAACCTTTTTTAGCCAACACTGAATTTTATAAATACTGAAAATATCCTTGCATTTTAAATAAGAAATTCTTTACTTGTACCTGAAATTTATTTTGTTTGCCATTCATTGTATTCATCGTTTTGACTTTGTTCGTGTTTAAATTTGTTTTATTTTTGGTTTAGGGTTTTTAAATTGGTCAAAAACGTTTAATTTCCATGTACATGCAACCTTTCCTTCATACCTTTTCGGATTAACTAAGCCTTTATCGCGTTGAGATGAGCATATTCCATTCTTTTAGAGAAAGGTATGGTTTACAAATTGTAAACCAAGAGTTGTGTTAAGCTTTTATAATCCGTAAACAATGACAAAAACGTTAGTTCAAAAATAAAGCCAAGCATTGAAAAAAGCCAAGCCAAAAAGGACGCTATCTTTTTGCGTTGATTCAAAAATAGGAGAAAAGGAGCAAGATAAAAGGGTTAGCTAGAAAACGTTGTTTAAAGAAAGGATCATTTTCTGTTCAACTGTGAAGCTTGAAGGTGCTAAAATGGAGAAGTCTAAAAATTTACAAGGGGTATTCTGCTACCTGTGCGAAAAAGAATTCAACTCAACTGAAAATCTAGTTAACCATATTTATTCTGTACACAAGTGTGCTGATTGTAATGGGTGCTTCCATTTACAGAAATTAATCCATGAAAAAATTCCCAAAACTTTTAAAATCCCATGTGTTTGTGGGGGTGTGCATCAGTTAGTTGAAAATCATCTTGATTGTTTACATGATAAACTAGTAATTGACTATGATATTGAGGTTGATTTTGAGGACCTTGCACAGTCAAATAAACGCAAACGCAAAGAAGATGGGTTTGATAGAGCCAGCAAAGAAGTCAAACTTGATGATGTTGCTAAAAGTCTTTTGCTAAATTCACAGAATTTGGTAACAGGACAATCAGATCAAGTTGCAACAGAAGCACAAGAAAATTTTGAATGGGATTTTGGCAGTGGAATTGAACAACATCAAAGCAAAGTGCAAATTAATGATAAAGTTGACGGTGACGGTCCAGAAGACGAACATTATTTTATTCGTGATATCGATTCGCCAGTTTCTGACTTTATTGAATCTGAGGACGATTCCGCAGAAGAAGACGCAGCCGATCAGGACGAAAACCAAGATGGAGGACGTTTTCCGGTCGAATTGAATCCAATACATAGTTATATAGTTTATAAAAACAAACGTTGTCCATTTTGCACTGATTTATCAGAGTTTTCAAACGACTTCTTACTGTTTGTTCATTTTAGATTTTGTCACAATGAAGAATTAGAAAGATATTTAGATAGTGTACAACATGGTAGAGGTGGTATAAGCAATATTGACGTAGGAATAGATTTAGTACGCGAAGCTCACCACGGTCAAACACAAGAATACAAACTAGACTTAGCAAATCAGACTTATTGCGACTTTATGATGTTTCTAATGGCTATTGAGAACGTTGTTTTAAAAAAGATGACAGATATTGCACAAACAAGATGGACCTATGATGACATAAACACGTACCAGTATAAAATTCAGTTTCAAATAAAAAACTTGTATGAAAAAGGATCTGGTGATGATAAGGAAATCAAAGAATTTGACTTTAGTACTCCTCAATTTTTGGTACGATCTGCATACGAAGTTAATGATATTTATTTGCTAGGAGTTAAGTATCTAGAGCAAAGATATGATGCTCACACAGAATATGGTAGTGGATGGAATCACAAAAAAGTGTTAGACTATAGATTTACTACTACACGTGTTAAACATATGTATGGCGGTCACGATATGACACTTCCCTCACAACTACAAAAGAAACAAGGTCTCCTGAACGTACCTGGTAGTGATAACAAATGCTTTGCTTATAGCATAATAGGGTTATTTGAACACCAAAAATTCATAGATTTAAATCCAATAAAATCCAATGAGAACACTAGAAAACTTAAGCATTATAAAAAATCTAAGTTAACAAAACCTGATTTTTATAAACCACATTTGAAAGAAAATTGTTATTATTACTGTTCTAGTAAGAACGAAATGTTTATGATTGATTTTAGAGCTATAACATATCCTATGGATTTTAAAAATATGAAAAAATTTCAAAAAGCAAACCCGGACTTGAGTTTTTTTATTATTGGTTTTGATGCTGAGAACGATTATGATGATGAAGACGAAACTGAGCATGATAAAGTTATTGATAAAGGTTACGTCATACAAAATACAAAGCGAAATAGAAATCAACAGTGTATAAAATCAAAATGTAACCCATTATATGTTAGTCCAGTAAAAGATGGTGGATACAAATATCATGTAGATCTTTTGTATATTTTTAATGAAACGAATGGTCATTTTTGTGGTATAACAGATATGTTTAAACTATTGGGTACAGTTAATCGTACAAAAGATAGTGTACTCTGTAGATATTGTATAAACTGGTTACGCCCAGAAATTGTTGAAGAGCACAAAAAATATTGTATGGTTCATGGGTTACAGCAGACAAATATGCCTTCATATGATCTTAAATTTGACCAGTTTCATAGAACTTTGCGTTCACCATTTGTTTACTTTTTAGATTTTGAATCTTTAATTATTCAAAGGGAAATTTCTGAGGATGAAGAAAATAAAGCAATGAAAAAAGAAGCTACCCACGAAGCTTGTGGTTATAGTTGGGTATGTGTAGATTATAAAGACGAAATAGTATCTTGGAATACATTTAGAAAAGATCCTGAAATACATGGTGAAGATTATGATGTAGGAAAGCATTGTTTGAAAGAGCTTTTAGACGAAGCCCGAGATAAGCAAGAGATAGTTAAACAATGGCAGATCAAAGCAAAAGATACAATGAATGATATACCTGATTATGTAAACGAGTTATTTATTAGTCCAGAATCTGATTTTAGTAAATACAAATGTTGTTTATGTAGTAAAAATTTTAATAAAAAGATTCGCTCTGACATTCCAATCGCAAATGAAGACAAACAAAATAAAGACAATGGTGACAACGAAGATCAGGAGGATGAAGAACAGGATGATGAACAAAGTGATGAAGATAGTGACGAATCAAGTTATCCCAGCACTTCAAAATCAAGAAAACCAAAGAAGAAGAAGAAGAAGCAAAATAAGGTAGATTACGTAGTTAAGCATCACAGCCACATGCCTAATTTTAAATTTATTGGTTTAGCACATAACTCTTGTAATTTACAAGCAAGAATAAGAACTGATTTTAGCGTGTACACACATAATTTTACTGGGTATGATAGTCACCATTTAATTAAATCAGCTACTGGGGATATTTGTAAAGACGTTACAATGATAGGACAAAGTACTGAAAAAGTCTCACAACTAAGTATTGATAAACTCTTAAGATTTTGCGATTCCTTATCGTTTTTTGGGGGAGCTAGCTTAGATTCAACTGTTCAAAGTTTAGATAAAAATACTGACTTTGGTTTACTTAAGAGTTGGTTTACTGATTATTCAATTCAAAACAATATTCCAAATACAAAAGAAAATTTAGATAGGCTTTTAAAAAAAGGTGCTTACCCATATACATACATGAATTCATATGATAGGTTTAATGAAACCCAACTTCCAGCTCCCAAGTTTTTTTACAACGACTTAAGTGAACAAGATATTGACGAAAAAGTATACAAAGATGCATTAGAAACTTGGAAGTCTTTTGGTATTAAAAACATGGGAGATTGGCATGATTTTTATTGTACGTTAGATACTGTTTTATTAACATGTTGTTTTATAAGACTACGTAAACTTATGTGGGATACTTTTAATCTTTGTGTAACTCATTATATCTCANATTGGCATGATTTTTATTGTACGTTAGATACTGTTTTATTAACATGTTGTTTTATAAGACTACGTAAACTTATGTGGGATACTTTTAATCTTTGTGTAACTCATTATATCTCATTACCACAATTTACTTTAGATGCTTGTTTAAAGCATACTGGCGAAGTTGTCGAGTTAGTTAAGGATCCAGAAATATACTTTTTCTTAGAGAACGCAATACGAGGAGGACTCTGCACTGTAGGTAATGTTAGGGCTGCGGAGTCATTTAATCAATTTCATCCTGATTATGAAAAAATTAAAGCTCAAGATAAAAACAGACCCCATTCTTTCATTCTTGATCTTGATAAAAACAACTTGTACGCGTGGGGTTTGTCTTCTTATTTACCGAACAAAAATTTTAAGTTTTTAAGAAATGAAGAAGTTGAGCAAATTGAAAAAAATATAATTTCACATTTAAATTCAATGGGTGATGAGGGACCAGAAGGGGAAATTTTAGAAGTTAGTATTGAATATCCTGAAGAATTACATGACAAGTTTAACGCGTTTCCACCTTGCCCAAACCGTAGACAAATAGATCCGTCAGAAATATCAGAATATCAGTTAGAAATGGCTAAACAACTAAATGTAAACAAAGCTGTTTGGAAATGTGAAAAAATGGTCGCTTGTTTACGTCCAAAGACTGTAATTTGTCATTATAGAGCACTAAAGTTTTGGGCAAGAGTTGGTGTAAAAATTACAAAAGTACATCGAGTTCTTAAATTTTCTCAAAAGCGATGGATGCAAAAATACATTGATGACAATACTGCAAGCAGAAGAGCTGCAAAGACAAAAGTAGAGATAAATATTTTTAAGTTTCTTAATAATTCTTTGTATGGAAAGCAAATTCAAGATGTACGCAAACGTGTTAATATGGTTTTAATCAATTCAACTGAAAAAGCACTTCGCTATTCAATGAAACCAACTGTTACGCAAACCAAAATTATTACAGAAAATCTAACTTTAAGTGTAGTAAAGAAAAATACTATTTGTTTAAATAGCCCGATGGCGTCTGGTGTGTGTGTTTTGGATGAAGCAAAGCGATCAATGTTTGAGTTTTGGTATGATTATGTAGTTCCAAACTTTAAAAACCCTGTCCTTTGTTACACAGACACCGATAGTTGCATTCTAAAGGTGGAATGTGATAATGTTTACGATAAAATGAAAGAAAAAGGACGGGAATATTTTGACATGTCAGATTATGACCCCAATCATAAAGTCTTTGGTAAATACCATGATGATCATAACAAGAAGGAAATTAACTTTATGAAGGATGAACTTAGTAATTGTGTAATTACAAAATTTGTAGCCCTTAAAAGTAAAATGTATTCATTTGAATATGTTACAATCAATGATGACGGTAAACCAATTTTACATAAACAAACCAAGAAAGCCAAAGGAATACCCACCGCAGCAGTAAGGAAACACATGCGTTTTGAATCTTACTTGGATTGTTTAGAGAATCCAAAGCAAACTTTTATTGATTTTAGAACAATTCGTAGTTTTAATCATTATTTGTACACAGTGCATCAAATGAAAAAATGTTTAAATCCTTTTGATAATAAGAGATGTTTTATAGACCCTGTAAATTCACTTGCTCATGGTCATAAAGATATTCCTTTGTATACAAAATATTATGGGGAAGAGTCAGAAGAAAATGACTTACAAAAAATCTTTGAAGAAAACGGTGCAGGTTTTTGGGAACATAAAATATTTTTAAGACAGGAAATAAATTATGAACGGAAACACAACAAAAATGTTCAGTTTTGTGTTGAAAGAGAAGAGACTCGTAATGATTCAAAAGATATTATGATGATGTGGTAAAATCTACCTTTATGTAATAAAATAGTAGGTATTTAGATGTATTTTGTATATAAATCCTAGTATATTGTTGTATTTGTAGGTATCTACATGTATCTCGATGTATCTATTTACACCTATTTATAAGTATTTACCCCATATTTATAAGTATTTACCCCATATTTATAAGTATTTACCCTATATTTATAAGTATTTACCCTATATTTATAAGTATTTACCCAATATTTATAAGTATTTACCCTATATTTATAAGTATTTACCCCATATTATTAAGTATTTACCCTATATTTGTAAGTATTTACACATATTTATAAGTATTTAAAAGTATTTTTACGTAGTTTTAAGGATTATTTGTTCATGTTTTAACCTGACGTGTTCTTTTTAATAAATCAAAGGATACTGAAGTGTTTTTATGTCTTATTAAAACTAAATACATGATGTTTAAGGCATTTAT
>JAANSO010003355.1:0-11603 GCA_036507315.1 Lepidocyrtus fimetarius | reverse complement strand
GCTTCATTTATTTGGCTTCCGTTTTAATCCAATAAAGGCTTACTTACTACCACAAAGTCTCAAAGTTTAACCTCATTATCTACAATGATTTATAATGCAATGCGTAATAGGTTGCTTTCACATGCTTTCACCAAAGAATAAATCACGGGATTAGTTGTGAATGCACGTATATAGGTAAAACTACTAGTATTTAAGTAGTTGTAATTTTAATTGCAATTAGGAAAAAATATAAAAATTAAGAGGGCAATTAAAATTATTAAAAATGCTTCATTTATTTCTAGCCTCGCGATGCATCGCATCGTATTCTATGCATCATATTCTATGCAAGTGCAATGTAACAAAGGCTTGCTTTCACTATTTGGGTGATTTTCTACGCGGGAATAGGAATGAAAATCATCTGATCTGATACAATCGGCAATCCCAGACCTGTCGTACATGTGGTTTCGATGAGATAACAAAACATTTCGGCGAGATGAATAATATTTTGGAACCTTTTTTACTTGAGAAAGTGTTATTTCAATTGATTGATACATGATTGGCATCACAGAATGACATGGACAAGAGTACTCGGGTGAAATTGTGGAACAATTGAACAATGGTTTACAAATATTTTCGGTATTCCAAGGGATGGTGCCCTTCTTTTCCTCATAGGGCATGCGTCCTTAAAAAACCTTCGAGTTTTTTATTGCAAGGAAGCTTGTTTACTAAAAAAGGTGGAGGAACTGTGTTTGGAAATCTTATCGGGAGGGAATACATGCCCTCTATGATTTTACGAAACAAAGTAACCGTCACTTCACAAAAGGAAAGGGGGAGTGCAGTTGTGGAAGCGGAAAATGTTCGGAATGTTGGGATAATGGCACACATTGACGCTGGAAAGACAACAACAACGGAGCGGATGTTATACTATGCCGGGTTTATAAAGAATCCGGGGGAGGTTCATCATGGGGACACTGTTACGGACTTTCTTCCTCAAGAGAGGGAAAGGGGGATAACTATCCAGTCTGCCGTTGTCAGCTTTTTGTGGAAAAATCGGACAATTAATTTAATTGATACGCCGGGCCATGTTGACTTCACTTTTGAGGTTCAGAGGAGTCTGAGAGTTGTGGATTCTGCTGTTGCTATTTTGGATGCTTCTGCAGGTACAGCTCTAAATAATTCGTACTCGAGTTTGGCAAGGCATTGTGTAATTATTTATTGCCAATTTTTACTTATTTTACGATCACCTCTTTATTTTAAGGGGTCGAAGCTCAGACGTTGACAGTATGGCGTCAAGCATCGGATTATAATTTACCAAGGTTAATATATTTAAACAAAATGGACAAGGCTTCGGCATCTTTGGACATGTCATTAGAGTCAATCACTGCCAAACTGAAATGTGAACCGATTCTTATACAAGAACCTGTCTATTCCAAAAAGGCTGCTGGAAGTCCTGGATCTGGAATTGTTGGACTTGTTGATATTGTTAATATGAAAAGATTTATTTTCGATCAGGAATCAAAGGGCAGTAATATTATCGTAGGTATCTTAATTTTTATATTATGTATTAAATTAACGAGAATTAATTTAGATATAGGATTGAATAATAATAAGTTGGCTCGTCAATGTTTAAGATGATCTGAAAGACAACAAACAACTAATGAAACGAAGATGTGAGCTAGTTGAGAAGGTATCTGATTACGACTCTGATCTTGCAACGAAGATAATTGAGAATGAATCAACGGAATGTATAACAGATGAAGAACTAAGCGAGGCATTAAAACGAGTTACGTTTTCAAACAATGCAGTACCTGTACTTCTTGGTAGCTCATACAAAAATATTGGTGTTCAACCCCTGTTAGATGGAATACTTCGGTAACTTTTAAAAACTTATAACAATTTAGGTGTGGAACGCACATTTACATTTTTCTCTAATTTGTTTAGATTTCTTCCTCATCCTTCAGAATTGAAGAAGCGGGACCAGGTACTCGATGCTTATGGAAAAGAGTTGTGTACGTTTGCTTTCAAAACAATGTTCGATAAGCAATTGGGACCATTAACGTTTACCAGAATTTTTCGTGGAACGTTAGAATCCGGTCAGAAAATTCACAATGTGACCCGCCATAAACCAGAAAAACTTGGAAAGATATATCGTCCATTTGCAGATGAAATGAAAGAAGTTGATTCAGCATCAGCAGGACAAGTTGTAATTGTTTCTGGCTTGAAGGTAATCAAACAATTCAATTCCCATCCCTGCTTCCTAACGATACCAAAAGACAGTTTCCGTTTGTTTGCTTGTAGGATACTTATACTGGGGATACTCTAACGTCGTCCACTACCGCAGCAAACTCTGTTGTGAAAAAACTCAAAGCCACGGCTGGGAAGGAAGACGAGGGAGAATCTATACGAGCCGTATTAAGCGGCGTTTCTGTACCGGAACCTGTGTTCTTTTGTTCAGTTGAACCTGCTTCAATTGTAAGTGAAATCGAATGTATTTTATGTGGCAAAGGAGCTTTTTTAATAATGAGTTTCTGTATTTACAGAGCCAGCAAAAGCTCCTGGATCACGCACTAGATTGTATTCAAAGAGAAGACCCTAGTCTACATGTTCATGTGGACCCAGATTCGAGTCAGACTGTTCTTTCCGGTAAACCATTGTAAAAAATATAGTGTGTTTACATGAAAGACTCTTCCAGTTATTTCAAATTTCATTGTTATTGTCTTCTAGGAATGGGAGAACTTCATTTGGAGGTGATAGCCGAAAGACTGAAATCAGATTATAAAGTAGACGCTGACTTGGGAAAACTACAAGTCGCATATAAAGAAACAATAATAAATCCAATTACGAAGCGATCGGTTTTTGAAAGGAGACTGGCAGACAGAAAGCATCAAGTAATCATAGAATTTGAAGTCATTCCCACAACTGGAATACTTTCTCCCAAAGTTCGAAAGGGATTCACCAAAGACAACCTTGAAAATATTACTCACGTTACTGAAAGGCAAATGCGTCTGATTCAAAATGGCGTTGACTCCGCATTAAGATGCGGGCCTAAACTTAGCTTTCCGGTAAAGTACATAATTTATGAATGCCACAAAGATGTAGACTATAACTAAAATGTCTAAAAAAAGAAACACTTTAGCTTAATTGTTTTTAATTGGCTAATTTATTTTGCTTGTTATTATTGCAGGTTGTGAATTTAGATATAGTATTATATCATTTAGAAGTGAATCGTGGAACTTCAGAAACTATAGTTGAAGCTGCCGCAGCGAGTTGTATAAGAGATTGCTTACAAACTACCAGCATCGTGTTCTTAGAGCCGTTCGTCACATTAGAAATTACGGTAGATGAAGACCACATGCATATTGTTAATGATGACTTAAACAGAAGACGATTTCTCCTCGAGTCAATAGATTTACGGCATGGGAATAAGGTACAGAATACTAACGATTTTAGGGAAGGTAGAACAAATAGATATTGAATAGAATGTTATTTATTTATTACTTGCAGGTAATAACTGGAGTAGCTCCTTTAAGTGAATTGTTGGGATATTCTACTGCTTTAAGAACGATATCATCGGGGTTGGGAACATACACAATGCAATTTAGTCATTACGCACAAATCAATAATCCTTCCGATGAAGATCGAGTAATTCGAGAAATTAGAGGGTTTTAACAAAACTTTTATTTATATTCTTGAGATTTCATTATGGGTTAAAAAATAAACAAAAAGATTATCACTCATCTTTGAAATAGCTCTGCAATCATGGCATCATTCTGGCATTCCTTTCCCAAATCTTGGGCTAAAGTTTCGCAATTTCATAGAAATATTATTTTTAAAAAAATAATTCATCAATTTTCAAAAAACATCTTTTTCCTTAAAATTAATTTGTTAGAACTTACGCGTTCGCCCTTTTGCATCTTTCAAATCAGGGGAAGCACCCAATGTTAGCAAAACTTTCCCCACTTCTAGATGTCCTTCCTGAAAATATTGTTTGTCGATTCAAAACGATAATAAAGATAAAAGTCGTGATATAATTTAGATTAATATTGATCGTACCCTGCAAGCCCAGTGCAATGGAGTGAACGATAAAAGACTACTAGGTTGGTTAACATCTAGATGATAGTTTTCCACCAATAATTTTACAATTTCTGGTTGATTTGCCTCTGCAGAAATATGTAATAGGCCGACTCCATTTTTGTTAACAAGACTAGGGCAAATTTGTATTTCGTCAAGAAAAAATGTGACGATGTCTTTATATCCACATCTGCAAGCATCCATCAATGGACTAGAGCCACAATTGTCTTCTTCATTCAGCTCATCCGGTGAAGTTATTCTTCTAGATAATAGTTTCACTGTGTCTAAGTGGCCATGCATAACTATCCTATCAAAATCAGATCAATCTATGAATAAACCGTCTGATTAGGAAAAATAGAGCACATAATACCTGCAGTATGGATCGGTCTCCTTCCATTCCTACTTTTCTTATTTCTTAAATTAGCTTCAATGCTTAAATCTTCACATGATTGCAAAAGATAAGCAACGATATTCTGTGTACCCTTCCCTGGCAGCGATGTGAACACAAGTCCATCCGTCTTTGTTAACAAAGGTTAAGTCAGCTCCAGCTTTAACAAGAGCTTTGACAATTGGCAAATTCGATTTTGTACAAGCTAACATTAGTGGAGTCCAATCAGCTCTCTTTACAACATTGACATTTACACCTATGAAAAGTAAATTGCAATTTTGTATTTTGTCTATTTTAAGAAGGGGATGGCTTGAGGGGCCATTACCTTTTGCTAACAGACAATCCACCATTTCCGGTTGTGAAAACTGGGCGGCATCGTGTAGCGCTGTTTTTCCATCCAAGTTAATTTGTTCCAAATCAGTTCCTGCCTCCTCCACAAGGTACCTTAATGAGGATAACAAAAACAATTTATTGAGTTTAGTTTATTTATATCGTTACTGATTTACTGAAGTACCGAGCGATTTGGACGAATCCATTAGTTACACAAATGTGAAGCGCTGTATCGCCAGATTTTTTCATTCGCAGTGAGTTCACTGCTTCCGCTAAATCCTTAAAGTGGCTGTTTCCAAAGATTGTTTTCAATACCAGCTTCACTTCTTCAAGATTATTATGCTGAACACTTCTAAAAAACGATGTTGTTTGATCAGCAAGAAACTTTTTATCCATTCCTTGGGATTGCGATGGAATTCCCATAATTAAGTCAAATTTTAATAGTCTGTCACTGTCACTAACTTTATAATTAAATGAATGCACTTTTGAAAATCATTTGAAGATAAAAAAGCCGGTGGTTTAATAGAATGGCAAGCAGGCAAAAACAGCACAGAACAGGTGTTGGGCAAGCTTTTTGAATCAAATGCACACAGCAAAACCCACTCTACGAATGAGAATAGCAAAGATTGTCAAAAAATCTAATGAATGATGCCATAATGAAAGCCAAAGCCAAATAATCACTACTTTACTTTAAAATGGCATAAATTTAATATTTTGCAAGTGCAAGTGTTAGTTAACGTTGAATGTATTATTCTGATTGATAAGGCGAGAAAACTATGTCATATTTTCATAGAGTCTTTATTTTTCACTTAATAAAATTACAAAAAGCAGACTATAACGATTTCGATTCTATATTTACGCTAATGTATATTTTTATCATATTATAAAAAGAAAAAAAGTTCATTAACAGAAACAAGAACTATTTTAGCAATACCTTCATATAGTAAGTGTAGTAATATTATACTTGGGAAAAGTAGGCAATAATATAAATATAAGTTATTTTATCCAAAGGTTTAATTATTTACGCTACAATTAGAATTATTGAGTTGTCGCAGGTGGTTGCGTGGGTGGTGGAACTAAAGGTCGTGGGATCAGTCCAGCAGGCATGCCAGGGGGCGGGATTAACGGGGGAGGCAAAGGCATGCCTGGCATACCAGGTGGCATTTCCAGGAGGAGGTCGCATTCCTAATTATGAAAACGAAAGTTGAATAATTTACTTTCAAATTAAAATACATCACCTATATTATATTTTGATCAATGCTAATTTATACATACCAGCTAAAACACCAGGAGGCATTCCTGGAGGTGGCATCCCAGGTGGAATTGGCATAGGAGGTCTGCCACCAGGAGGAGCAAGCAAAGGTGGAGCTCCCGGTGGTGCCCCAGGAGGTGGAATCGGCATACCAGGACCTATAGATTTAATATTTAAAGTGTTTCATTTTACTAATATGATAATGATAATTGCAACAAATGTACAATAATTTCCCTTCCCAATCATATTGAACTTACGCTGCAACATTGATGGCGGAGGAATAGAAACTCCTTTGCCAGGGCCTGCCGTACCAAATGGATTCGCTGGAATTTTACCAGCCTTGAAGGCAGCAGCTAAAAAACAAGAAACATACAAAACATTATTATGGATCTTAAATACATTAAAGAATTGAAAGTAGTAAAACTTCTTAGAGAGAACTTATTTCATAAGCCTTCAAGTCATTTTCGAGAATTTATGCAACTGAAAAATAATATCAAAGTAAAAATTACTTGTAGCGTCAATAAGACTTTGTGCTTGATCTTCCATCCATTTCTGATAGTAAAATTTTACATTATCTTTATGTTTCCTTCCGGCACAATGGGTTTTCCTCACTGAAGGCTGAAATTTAAAAACGTTAAATTTGGATAAAAATCTTCAAGATTAATCCTAAAAATCCGTAATTAAAAAAACTTACAGAATCATGGGTCAAATATGTGTCACAATAGTCGCAATAATATTTCGGCATTTTGAAACCCTTCCAAAACACTAGATCCAGTTAAATAAAAAACTACTAGAGCTAATATTCGCACATTAACTTAATTGCGAATTAAAATTAATTTCCAGCAGCAGAAAAGGATAATCAGCTGATTAAAAAATGCTGTTAAAAACTACACTACTGACTACTGACACAACTGCACAAATGTTTTGCTGTTACAATTGTTTTTTCCGCAATAATGAATTCTACTAAATGTATGATTTTTCTGTGCTAATTTAACCACAACTTTAATTACAATTAATTAACTATGAAGTCAATCTGCTGCTGTCCCAAATCTTAAATGTCTTTATCTGCATCAGCCGGTTTTGCTAATTTGTGCTTGTAACAGAGGAGAACAGAATTTTTTCTCAGCATTCCCCAAACCAAATTTTCTCAAATCCGCACTTTCCTTCCTTTCAAAGAATGCTTGAAATGCACGTGAACTCGAAAAATGTGTTTTTACTGTACTGCAACTGCATGTGTTGTTGTTGAAAAGGTGAATCTTCTGTAGAAGTGAAAAAGGTTAATTAAATTTGCCATTAATTAACAATTAAAGTCTACAATTAAATTAACCAAGCAGTAAAGATGGTGAAAAGAAAACTTAAAGAAGAGGAGGAAGAAAAAGGTGTCGTAGAATTGTCTAAAAATGGGGTAAAACCGAAAGTTGTTGGCAAAAGCCAAATCAAGAATAAAAAATCTGCAGAGGTAAGTTTGTCTAATTCGCTAATTATTTGAAGTGAATGATAAATTGTACTATTACAAGTAAAACTTGTGCTATTCAAGAAACACTCAAGCGCCTGCTGATAAGGTTCAGAAAAAGAAGGCCACAGGTCCTCAAGAAAAAGGGTCAGATGAGGAAGATGAGACTGAAGGATCTGAGGAAAGTATGGGCGAAGAGGAGGATTCTGAGGATATGAGCATGGAGGAGATTGAGGACGATTCGAATGAAGATGAAGAAAGCAGTGAGGAAGATGACGACGAGGAGGAGGAAGTGGAGGGGGATGAAATTGATTCTAATCAAGAAGACGAAGAAGATAATTCGGATGAAGAGGAGGATGGAGATGATGACGAAGGGATAGAGAAAGATGGTCCTTTTGAATTTTCTGATATGACTAATGCAGTTAGTGAGGAAATAGCACCTCATCCAAAGCTGACACCTGCTTCGCGAGAAGATGAGTATAATAGTGACTCGTCGGATGAGGAGGATATAAGAAATACGATTGGAAATGTTCCACTCAACTGGTATGATGAATATCCTCACATTGGATATGATTTGGATGGAAGAAAGCTAATTAAACCAAAAAAGGAAGATAAATTGGATGAATTTTTACGGAGAATGGAGGATCCAAACTTCTGGTAATTAAAATAACATTACTTACTGTGAATTAATTCAGCTATATTCCAACTAGACTAAAAGTGTCTTATGAATGTTACGATAATAGGAGAACCGTTAAAGATAGTCAAACTGGACAGAATGTAATACTAAGTGATAAAGATGTTGACTTTGTTAAAAGACTTCAATCTGGTAAAATTCCGGACGCCAATTTTGAGAACTTTGAGGTAAGTTGAATTACAGAAAACAGTTACTTGATTAGCTCTGGCGCTACTCCTGTCCTCAGCCTAATTGTATTTTATGATCTATTCAATTTCTGCAGCCTTGGATAGACTGGTTCTCTTCTGAAGTTATGGATACTCCTCTTCGAAACATGCCACCATCAAAAGCCTCGTTTCTCCCATCAAAAATTGATAAAATGAAAATATCAAAAATGGTTCATGCTATAAAAATGGGATGGATGACACCCAAACCGAAACCGTCTACTGAACCGAGCTTTTACATGTTATGGGATTCTGATGATAAAGCGGAAGAAATGCGCCGTATTCACAATCACATTCCAGCACCAAAAGTTAGATTGCCTTCGAATGCTGAGTCGTACAATCCACCAGCTGAATACTTATTTGATGAGAAAGAGGTAAACACAACAAAGAGAAAGATATTTTGTGAATTTTCAATATTTAATTGGAAAAGTAAACTAATAATCATTGGTTTGAAATAATTTTATTTAGTTGAAAGACTGGGAATCTCGAGAAGAGGAACCGTGGAAGCGTCGTTACAATTTCGTTCCTCAGAAGTTTAGGTCATTAAAGGATGTTCCAGCTTATGATAATTATACAAAGGAAAGATTTTGGGAATCTAGAGAAGAGGAACCGTGGAAGCGTCGTTACAATTTCGTTCCTCAGAAGTTTAGGTCATTAAAGGATGTTCCAGCTTATGATAATTATACAAAGGAAAGATTCCAACGATGTTTGGATCTTTATCTATGCCCTAGAGCCAAAAAGATGAGGGTACGTAAACAAATCTATTTGCCCGAGATTGATTACTGCCCTGTATTTTGAAGTAGGAAAATTGTTTATTTAATCAATGTTATTTTAATTCGGTACACAGTTGACAATTAAATGCAGAAGACCTTGTACCACAACTTCCCAATCCCAAGGATTTACAACCATTCCCAACAGTATGTTCTATGATCTACAAAGGTCATACAGGAATGGTCAGATCAATTACGTTGGAGCCACATGGGCAATTTTTTGCTTCTGGCTCTGAAGATGGAACAGTAAAAAGTAAGAGTTTTATAGTTTTTAAAAATATTGTATGTAATCAATTCATATTACGTATATACAATTTACTAATAATGTTTTTCTAAATATTAGTTTGGGAAATTGCAACTGGGCGTTGTGTGAAGACCTTCGACTTCGGGTGTGTTGTAAGATGGGTCGAGTGGTGTCCTAACAAATCCCTATCGCTTCTTGCTAGTTGCAGCAGATGCGGATGTCATGTTAATCAATGCTGGAGTTGGTGATAAACTTATAATAGAAAAAACAGATTTATTGTTAGCTGAATCGCCAGACCAAGGTGATTTCAATCCTTCTGAGAGAGTTCTGGGAGCAGTTCAATGGGAACCCGTAGACGAGGAAAAATGGGACAGAGGAATTAGAATTCTAATCAGACATTTTAAGAACGTTAATCAAGTGAGTAGAGAGATATCTAAACCATTATGTACTCGATTCACATTTTGTTATTAACATCGTACTTCATTTTTATTTTACTCAGGTGACTTGGCATGCTAAAGGTGACTACTTTGCTTCAGTCATGCAAGATGGCCTGAATCGTTCTGTAGTTATCCATCAATTATCATCAAGGCGTTCTCAACTACCGCTTAATAGATCAAAGGGTCTTATTCAATGTGTATTGTTTCATCCAACTCGGCCAATATTTTTTATTGCTGTAAGATTTTTTTGAATAGCTTATTTTGGGGTATTTCATCTTTGCATTTCTCTTTCATTTTGGTTGTATTTTTTACTCTAGACACAACGACATGTTCGTGTGTATGACTTGTTGAAACAAGAAATGATCAAGAAACTAATGTCTGGAGCTAAATGGATTTCGAGCATGTCGATTCATCCAGGTATGACAAAAGATTTTTGCCTTAAACGAAATAACTTTTTAAGCGACTCGTCCTCTAATGCTAATGAATATTTGATGTTGTAGGAGGAGATAATATTATTGTTGGCACATACGACAAGAAGGTAATGTGGTTTGACCTAGATCTTTCCACAAAGCCGTATCAGACCCTACGGTTTCACGGTAATGCAGTTCGTAGTGTGGCTTTTCACCGAAGATATCCTTTATTTGCAAGTGGCTCTGACGACTGCAACATTATTGTTAGTCACGGAATGGTGTACAAGTAAGTCTGAAATATGATCCAACTTCAAATTCAATACTGCCTTAAAAATATAAAATGAGAGTATAACGCATATTATATTATGTTTCAGTGATCTACTGCAGAATCCTCTTATTGTCCCTGTTAAGAAACTTAGGGGTCACAACACGTATAGTGACTTTGGAATTCTCAGCGTTATGTTTCTACCTAGATCTTTCCACAAAGCCGTATCAGACCCTACGGTTTCACGGTAATGCAGTTCGTAGTGTGGCTTTTCACCGAAGATATCCTTTATTTGCAAGTGGTTCTGACGACTGCAACATTATTGTTAGTCACGGAATGGTGTACAAGTAAGTCTGAAATAAGATCCAACTTCAAATTCAATACTATTTTAAAAATTGAAAATGAGAGTATAACGCATATTATATTGTTTCAGTGATCTACTGCAGAATCCTCTTATTGTCCCTGTTAAGAAACTTAGGGGTCACAACACGTATAGTGACTTTGGAATTCTCAGCGTTATGTTTCATAATATGCAACCCTGGGTGTTTTCATCCGGAGCTGATAAAACCATTCGCTTGTATACATAATTGTAACGTAATATTTCTTTAGTTTTGTTTTGTGAAAGTATAAGTTCGCTTTTGTTATTCAAAAATAGTTTTTAGTTATAAAGTGTATCATGTAGCGTATTTTGGAGCTATATAAGATTAGCAGTAATTTATTTTACACCCTCGATTGTACTTACTGTTTAGCTTTTGACTCGAAATCAGAATGAATGTGTTTGTCGCCTACCTAAGCTAAAAATACCAGGAAAAATATCCTTTTTATGAATAAAGCAATTTATTAACTGTACATCTTTTTTCATTGCATTTTATGGTTTTTCATTTGCATAGGTTCTTATCAAGAATTTACAAGAACCGTTTACTTTTTAGCTACCGACCACCTAGTCTTATCATCATGATAAGCAAGCAACAAAAATACACAAAGGTAGAAAAAAGCTTGCGCAAAGACTGTTTGATCTCCGTTACTGGAAAAATGCTTGAATCATTCAACTTTTAATATCCAATGCAGTCAAGTAGAGATGCAGCATAAAGTATGGCATTTGGCATA
>JAANSO010003354.1:0-11603 GCA_036507315.1 Lepidocyrtus fimetarius | reverse complement strand
AAGGGCATTGGCATTTACTTTTCTAGTTTTTGGAGAATCTCTGATAAGAATTACTAATCAAAATCAGGATTTAATTAAAAAATTAAAATTTACAACAATTCTTTAAAATTGATATGAAAGGCAGATAAAATGCAACAAAATATTAAGATACCCCAGGTGCTTCCAGAATAGATTCACATAGCAATCCTCTTTACTTGACTGTTTCAAAATAGACTAAGGCGAAACACTTGTTTAATTTTTTTGAGCAAAGGATTGTCAGAATTGAAATTTATTTATTTCGTTGCGGTTCATCTATTCATTAGAGATTTTATTCAATGATGGTTTTAATCACGTTATTACGCTTCATAGAAAAAAGAAGGAAAAATTTTGTAAACAAGTTTTAAACAGGCTATACGACCTTTTGATTTGACTAAAATTTTCTCTCTCGCACTTTTTCGCTTCCTTCTTTGTGTTTGTATGCTTTTTCTCGTGGAGTTATGATGAAACATAGTTCAGAGCCACCTCCCAATCAACTTATCAAAATCATCCCCTCGAAAGTATTAAAAATCATGAATAATTGAGGAAGTCAGCACACAGCCTAGAGAACCCTGTATCGTTAATCGCTTCTTTCTCTTTCTCCATTTTAAATCTGATCATTTTCTCCCAGGAATTCATGAATCATGTTGAAGACAACTCATTCTTCAAGAAAATAACATTTTGAAACAGTAAAATTATCTTGAACCTCCCCATTTCATGTACCGTTTCTCGACATTTTACTCGTTTTCCTCCTTTCTTACTGACCATTATTTGAGACAGCAACGACTCTCCCTAAACATTTTCATTTCACATTCTCAACAAACAACATGCAGATTTCCTTTGCAGGCCAACGTGAAATAATGACAAAGATGATAATATGAATGAATACGATACAAGAAGATGATGATGCTGTAGTTTTGTTACGTAATAATGTGAAAAATCACGAAGAAAACCAATAGGTTATAACAGCAATCATGGACCTATGAAAAAGGGATGAACGAATAACTGAAAAATTTCTTTTTATTTTTTATTCGTTCGGTTTTCTTTAAGATTTGAAGGATCAGCAATTTTTAATCTTTTTAAATCTGTAAGGAGAAGGGAGCACAGAGCACCTTCTCATCTTCATTCCTTTCTTTATACATTTTAAAAGCATTTTAAAGATAATTCTAATAATAGCTCGTACACCAAAACAACATCAATTTAATTTGTTTTGAAAGTGTTTTTGTGCCACAACTACAACAAAAATCACGCAGATTAAAATGTAATGTGAGATAAATTTAAAAGAAAAGTGAACCTCAATTAAGGATTTTTCAAACATAATAGAAGCATGGTATAAAAACCAAATATCCGAACCATAACTAAATTACCTTGATTATCCAGTATTACCAGAGAAAAGTGAATTCAATTTATACAGAATAATTTTTAATACGGAATCAAGAGAGATTCTACGGATCTCTCTTTGAAACCTTTTCCGCATTACATAAAAATGAGAACGTTACCAATAATTCATTTAAAGGTAATTAAACAACAATTTCTTCGAGGGTGTTAGCCTTTGTAGAAAGTAAAACATGATTGCGAGTTTGATAATCCTCTTATTTTTTGTTATGAAATTCTTAGAAGTTTCGGGTATGGGGTCCCTCAACTCAACTTCCGGTTTCTTCAATCTTATTAATTACATTAGTGATTGGTATTCAAGTAAAGAACATAAATTGTTCTGGTAGTGTGAACCTTGCTAGACCGTATCTCTTCCGAGATTTTGGGATGCCGGCAGGGCAAGTTGCACCTCTTTCAGCACATGCTCAGCTTGCAAATTTGTATCATTCTCATCAATTCACTCCTATTAATAAAAAATCATCACAATCAGAAGAACATGAAGCATCTTCACACTCGACTGGATCTTATTTAGAGTACTTTGATGATATTGGAAGTAGCGAGGAGGATCCTGGACTACAATATACAGCACCACTCATTTTGGATATTGATGACCCCGAGAAAGGGAGATGGATCGAGTTTAATAAATACAGGGAACACGATGATGCAGAGGATTACATAGAAGAGTATGAGGAAGGTTCAATATCTTCAACGGAATTTCAATCAAGGAGTGGTTTAGCCAGTGCGACTGAAAAACAAGAAAGTGAAACAAGTAGTCAGCAACAACAACAAGGAAAGCCAGATAGTTCGTCCAGAAGCAGCGACAGTAATGACGGAGACAAAAGGGGCATTCTGGACTATTTAGGCAACCCATTAATGAACTTTTGGCAAAGTAGTGATGACACGGAGCAAATTCAACCGCAAAGTGGAGCTGATGCAGAAATGCCACAGGATGATGGAGAAATCCCATATTTTGATTATCAACAATATGCTTATCTGCCTTATGGAAATTATGATTATGATGAAACCAATCTGTACCAACAATATTTTGAATCTCTTGCACAAAGTGACCAAGGTAAACCAAGCCAAATGATGATGATGATGAAACCACAGATTAAAAAGCCTAAACAACCAAAACCAATGAAAGCCGTTTCGAAACCAAAACAAAAGCCAAAATCTAAACCAAAGGCCAAAAAGCCCAAGCCAAAAAAGCCTATTCCTAATGGGAATGCCAATGCCGATGATGCCGAGACCAATCAAAGTCAAAAAGAAGCAGCCAAGCTATTCTCAACAGTTTCATTATCAGGAAATTTCCAAGCCTGATAAACTGACGATGGTGAAGGAGAAATTGGCAAAATTGAATCCTTTCCGTTATGTTCCCCAAATTCAAATTCAAAAATCCTCAAATTAAAATTGAAAAGATACCATCAGAAATGCCACCACAACATGGTCCTCCTCCTAGAAGGAGACCTCCAATGCCCATGAGAAGACCAAAACCTCCGATGATGATACCAATGAAAATAAAAATGAAGAAACCTCCAAAGCAGAAGCAAAAAAACAAACCCAAAAAACCTAAACAGCCTAAACCACCGAAACAATCAAAACCCAAACCCTCAAAGAAACCACATGGAGAAGAAGCTAATCCAGAATTTGTTATGATTGTTGGAGAAAATCCATACTTTGCCTCAGACCAAACTGGAGCAACAAGCCAAAGTGGGGAATATTACAGTCAAGAAGAAGGAGAGGATACTGACGCGGTTACTGTTGTAGAAGATGACGAAGAGGAGGAAGCGGAAGAGGAAGATGATGACGACGATGATGATGAAGAGGAGGAGGAAGACGAAGAGGATGATTACAATGCTGAAAATGTCGAATATGGCATAGCTGAGGATGGCTCCATGACAGTCCTTCATGGTGGCGATGAAGAGACGGAAGCATCGCTCAGTGACGATGAAACAATTTTGGTTGAGGATGATGAAGCGGGTCCATATGAAGATTCTTCTTCTAGTGGCTTGTTTGGAAGTCTTGGAAAAGCAAATGGAGCAACAAGAACCAATGGGGGTGGAGGCAGTGTTGAGAACAACCCAGACGGATCTCCAGAACAAAAGGAAAAGTCTATTGGAATAACAAAATATTTTGGAATTCGAAGGAGAAAGAAGCATCGACGACCACCAAAGCCAAAACCAGCAAGGAGACCACCCCACTGGAAGGAATACAGACCTGCTCCTTTGCTTCCTGAAATTCCTGATGGACTCTCAGATGCTCTTTTAAAAGTTGTAAAAAATGTTGGCTTTTTACCCGAATATGGAAAAGATGAGAAATATGGAGGACATAACAAGGTTAAGGGAAAGTATACAAAAACAAGACCAATTACTTTGCACCATGGACTGTTAACAGAAGTAGTTTAAGAAGATAAACAACGAAAGTTTCTCACTTCAGTATACCGATATTTGCCATAAAAGTTATGTATGTAAAGACTAAAAGGGGTAATATGCGAAATATAAAAGATTTGCCAAAATACTATGTAGGGGTAACTTAGTGTTTTAAAAATATTTTTACACATCAAAACTTGTCAGAATAAAAGAAATAAGTTTATAATAAAAATGTTATGACCATTTACACAGTAGAAAACCGGAAATTGTTTGCTTGCAAGCTCACTTTTATTTAATCATCAGAGAAAAACAGAACAAAATGAGAAAGATGTTTTAGCCAATATACCCCAAATATTTTTAGATAGCACAGAAAAACAGAAAATGTTGAATATCGTGTCCATAAATCAAGTGACAACAAAATCAAGACATTTTTAACGTCCATTGAAGTAAATACCGTGAGCTCGGCGTTGGCCGTTTGCGCCTTGAAGATTGAAGGGTTTGCTTTCAGCACCAGCCTCCATGTGAGACAATAGGCTGTCGGGTTCTTCAGCTTCGGCGCCGGATACCCAGGGGGCAACAACGGCCACGAATACGGCGACAACCATGACGTAAAAGAACTAAAATTTGAAGATTTCAGTGACATTTAGAAATTTTTAAATTGTAAAATGAAAATGTTTAGTTTTTACTTACGATGGATTTCATTTTGATTTTGTGGCTGAACCTGGAAAAATTTGACTTGTGTTTTCAACACTTGCAAAACTATGAATATGCCACAATATCCGAATGATGGTCTTTTTATACTTTGAAGAAATGTTCGCCTTCCATAATTTAAAATTGTTTTCGTTGCTTTTAAATGATATTGTAGTAATTATTCTAAGTAGATAATTGTTCAAATTATTCCATTAGTCAACAAGAATGGCGACGAAAGTAGCAATTTTTATGGTCCCAGGCTGTATGCACAAAGTAAGTAATCATACCAAACTATCGGAAGCGGCTTCATGACTATTCCAAATAAAAATATCAATTACACTAAAATGGGATAATAGATGACTAATGGAATAATTTAAATCGGTTAGGTAATTAAAATAATTTATTTAGTTTACTCATCTATCCTACATAAGAGTGGCAAACAATGTGCACCAACGAAAGAACATTTAACTTAAGAATCCTAATTAAACATTAAATAACCCTTAGCTATTTAAGATAATTGGAATTTAAACAAGAAACAAAAAACATCAACGTATGTAGATGCATCAATCTCAGGTTTCCCCAATGACTCAGTTTCTCAGTTCTACATGGAATTTCTGTAATAACAATGCAAAATGTCATAATTATTGTAATTGGATTTTTAAAAACTAAAAGTATTAATGGGTAATTATTAGAAAAAGCTATTGTAATTTGCTTTATTTTCTCAACCTGCTTCGAAGCTCAGTTCTTACGTGAGGTATCCATCATTATTATTATTGTACATATTATTAGACGGGTAGCCTCCACCATAACCACCTCCAGCTCCATTGTTCTGAGGTGGGGTCAATATATCCAACTGATCTAATGGGCTGGGGAAGATTAGGGGAATATGGAGGTCCTTGCCCGGTAAAAAGCGGAGCTAACGGCTGAGTGGGGGCTGGTGGACCCGTCAATTGGGTACTGTATAAGTATGGTGTAGTGAGTGGCTCATATCTCATTTCGGAGTATTGCCTGAATCCAAAATGGGGATTGATGTCGTATGCTGCTGGCCTTTCACTCCATCCTCCTCCACCTCCTCCCCAGCCCCAGCCAGGGGCTTCTGGGGCAGAATCCATTCCTTTAAAAGGAACTGCATTAGTCACGGTCACTGTGGCTGCAAACGCCACCTACGAAAAGTAAAAGAAGTGGTCCATTAGAATAATAATTTGGTGGAAGTTATGCAAAACTTTCAGTTTAGAAGTTTATTCCAAAAAGGGAGATAATCAAAAACTCACAAGAACATAATCCAAAAGCATTATAAAATGCTGCACTTGCACCAATCCAACGTTTTACTGTTTAATTCTCTTGTTTTTGACACAAATCAGGGAGAATCGTTTCCTCCAGATACAACTCGAGAGACTTTTAGAAATGAACTGGATCACTGAAGCATGCTGCACTTATGATTTATATAAATGTAGTCGTAGTTATAAATCCCTTCATTTTTACCCTTAAAGCCACACACATTGATTTTTTTGCATTGGTATTGACCTAATTTTGAGCTCATCATTTATAAGCGGCCGGAACCAGACATGCACACCTTGAAAATGTTGAAATTCTGGAATCTGCTCATTTAACTAAGCATGTTTAAAAAATTTCACTTTTCTCCTTGGAACAACAAACATATCATCATCATTAGGCTAACACCAAACCAAAAAAGGGTTGGATTTTAAAGTGTGAAGTGCACACAAATTCATGATATGACAAGCAAGTGGCCTTTTAAGGGTTCATTTTATGAATGAATTATTAAGCCCTCCTACCTTTAAGGGACTTTCCCTTTCGGATGTCCTTTGAAGGTTGTCGTCCCTTCCTGTCTTGGAGAATCCCTACCGTGGTGGCCCTAAAATAGAACTCTTATTTTTTGTTGTTGTGGATGTTGTATTTACTTTTCTTAAAATCAACAAAATCAGTGTAACGAGCAAAGATTTAATTTTCAAGGACTGTTTCGTATGCAATCATAAACATATTGCCTTTGCATTTATTGCTAAAAATAGAAATTTGATATTGACCCAAAAATAATATTATGTAATTGACAAAATTCACAAATTAGTATCAAAGTAAATCTGTACCCAGATATGATGAATAAATAAATAAATTAGCAAATAAATAATTGATTTGTTGTTCTTGAAAATGAGTCCTTTTATTACACTACATGAAGGACACATCTTTTATTTCAAGTATCATTGCAGATCGGACAATTTAACTTTAGAAAGTATCTTAATGATTGCTCAAAGCGTTGCAGCTTGCAGAATGCACTTTCTCAATTTTTAGGGTATAGTATTAAAACTAAAATTTGTTGTTCTGCACCACCAACATGTAAATATTGCAAATATTAACCACATACATAATAGGCTTACTTAATTAAACTCGTATAATATTGACTAACAACAGCAATAAACATACATATTATTTATATGAATACTTATTATGACTTAATGTTCCCTTTAAGACTACGGACTATTTTAACATGAGTCATTTTTTAAAACACAGCAGCCTGCACTGTAATACACAGCAGCACATTCCTTATCTTTAAGGCCCTTCAAGCATTCCACGACTTAAGTCAATTCTTGTAAAATAAGGAAGAAACTTGTTAACTTAAGTTAGTAGAATTTAAGTTATAAAATGAAGGTAACGAATTGTGCGAAAATATAATAGTTTAAAATGCATTCACAGTCAGTCTAAAAATTAAAATAAAAGTCAAAAATGCAAAACAGGAATGGTATAGAAAGATGTTGTTACGTAATTAAAAATGGGTTAAAATTCACATGGAATATTTAATTGTCAGACTTAATTTAAATCAAAGAAAAATTAATTTATTTTAGGCAGATGCAACAATAGACATATAAATAAGATTAGACGGGACAACTTTCATTATATCCATGCAAACAAGTTGAAAAATGAAGCCAGGAAGTTTTCAGAGTCGCGGTTGATTGTTTCTAGGAGAGTTTGTTGTTAATCACTTTTGAATACTTTTTACGTTAATTGATGATGAGATTTAGTTTAAAAGCTTGAAAAAATAAGTCCAGCCACATAAATTGTATGAATTTTAACAGTATTTTGCATAGAAATAATAATTGCTAAGGTCACAATCAACCGTGACACGATTTTTGCCTGGCTTCAAATCTGTAACGAAGAAATCCAAACTTGTCCTGTCTATCTTATTTATATGTCTATTGAATATTCAATTCGACAGAATACCTAACAATCACCTCCTTACCAGTTCTTCTATAAATTAAGATTTCAGCTTTTTGTAAATGCGTATTTTCTATCTATAGTTCAACTTTATAAGTTCAAATTTCATAGGTTGGTTGGTACTATTAACTTAAACTTTTCCAAACTGACAGCAAAATTAATAGTCTGGCTTTCGTCCTATTATATGGTGACTTTCAAGTAAATTTTGTTTTTGTAAAATTTGCATATCCATAATAGCTGAACGCTGTTTCAATAACCTTCTGAGCATAATTGACAGACTAAATAGACAGGTCCTTCTAGGTTGTGTGTTTTCCGTGGTCAGTGTTTCCTTTGACCCGTTCTGAAATCAAACTCATGCAATCATGCAACAAACCGGAACATTAAAAAAGCGAAAGAAGCGCAATTTAGCTAAGGTATTCGGTACGAGTTGTAACATTTAAGACAAATTGCAGAATAAATTCATTTTAATTACATATTATGTAGGTGACTGGCTTGGGTACAGTTCCTTACAATGACTTTAACGATAATTTTGATGGAGTTGGACTTTTTTCTGATGCTGTGCAACACAAAAGCAGTGACATATATTACAGGACTGAGCATGACAGCCGGATAAGTATGTCTTCATTTCTTCATCAAAGCAACGAGAACGGACAATGGAGCAACGCCACCAGGGTTACAAGAAATCCCATTTTTCATGACGAAAGACAGAATTTCAATGATATGGAAAGCCATAGTCGTGTAACTTCGGGGTCGTCGTCTGCTCTAGGTGACGTGAATGACGACTTGAGCCTTAAACCAAGGTCCGAATATATCGAGGCTCGGACTCATCTGTTAGATAAAGCTACGGTAAACAGATTGCGTCAACTTCTGGTGCTAGGAGGATGCTCTGGGGCATTCCCTTGGTACTGGAATAGCAAGGAGTATAGGATTGATCGATGGAGCCCGTTTTTTGAAAAGCTGTGGAAAATTCAATGGCTTTTTGTAACTATTCAGACAGCCTGTTTGACCATATTTCAAATTTATTCCTTTGTTGCAAGAGTATCGGAGGGAAACAAGACTTATCGACAAGTCTTCATGAATTCTCTAAGTGTGTATTGGTACATTTGTGCTGTTTACTTTAATGTCAACATGTTTCTATACAAGGATCAGGTTAGACTTGAAGAGTTCAAACTACATACAAATTAATTGTAGATTAATTAAATCAAAATATTATTTTAAAGATTCGACAATATATCAACACGATGCTTAAATTCAACAAAGAATATGTTGGTAAGCGAGTACCAATAAAATGCACTTACAAATCATGTTTTCTTTGCTAATTTTTATATTTTTTTAGATAAATATTTGATTCATACGGAGGGATATAAAGACGGTGGACGGATTCTTATCAACCTCTCAATTCCAAGCAATTGCAGCCAGGTTTTTGCTTCTGTCGCATTGTTTTTAGTCATGCCTTACCAACCCTGGTATCTTTTTTCATATATTTATCCTAAACCGTGGATATGGCTTATACCTGGGGCGATCCAGGAATTTATTGTGGTTAGACTATAATTTTTCTTAGGAATTCGGTGTTTTAATGAAAATTGTTTTCATCTATACATCTAAACCTAACAAATTGAATCTTGACAGTTGGATTTTAAATAATTTTTAGGTTGGACAAGTCATTACGTCATATATGATGACTTCTTGGATTTGTGTAGCTCATACAAACACATGTGACTTTTGGCTTACAGAAACACAGTAGTTTGATCATAAATAATTATATTCGTTGTTTAAAATTTAATTGTCATTCTGTATAATTAAGCAAGATTAATTATTCCTTTTCTCAGCAATAATAATGACAGCGATTACACTTCAAATCAATTACGTCATACAAAAACAGCGTTGGAAACTTACCGAGCCCTGCAAATTTTATGCACTTGCTTCAACGATTGCATGTCACCTTTAGCCATTCCATTAGTGAAAATTCATATTCTAACTGGCTTGATTCCATGCGGGTAAACACCAAATTAAAATTTAAAGTTACAAGATTTATGTTTAAAAAATGATGGTTGTTCTGTTGTCTCGCAGGTATGTACTAATCAGAAGCATGAATCAGATTTTCATTGAAGAATTTCCAGGAATACTAACATATCCCATAGGGGTCTGTGATTGCGCCACAGCAGGATTTGCGTGAGTTAAATTTTTAAATAATTCAACTAATCAATATATTTAGCCTGGTTAAAAATCGTCCCATTTAAAACTTTTTTGTAAACTTATTACAGAATACTTTCAATGGGAGCTCAAATGTTTGACCTGGCTGTAAGCTTTACCGACTCGTGGAGCCGAACTAAGCACAAAAATTTGCGACGAATCCTTATGTCATTTCCAACATTGAAAATG
The DNA here is from genome assembly GCA_036507315.1 of Lepidocyrtus fimetarius. Lineage (NCBI taxonomy): Eukaryota > Metazoa > Arthropoda > Collembola > Entomobryomorpha > Entomobryidae > Lepidocyrtus > Lepidocyrtus fimetarius. Next base: position 1,548 of record JAANSO010003354.1, on the reverse strand, counting down.
AAGGTGGGAAAATTCTACTTTGTTACAGTTTCGACTACCATCACATTTTTTAAAATCACATTTGACCTGATTACCGACTGTATTATAGCTTTCCCTTAAATTGTGTTTCTAGTCATTATGTACTTTTTAAATAAAAATATTTAAAAAGAGCAAAGGCTCTTCTGCAGCTTCATTTTTCTCAATTGTTTTATGAATATTGTTTATTCTGTCATGTGTCAGCTAATATCTATACATCGATAACTATATTATACTATAAATAAATATAATAGTTTCGGAAAGTCTATTATTATGAAGAGAGTATATTTTCCAGAAAATTCATCCTTAAAAAGCACCTTATAAGGAATTGATTCATGCATATTTTAGCAGTAAGGTTGATATATGGTTATTAACCGAATACACAATGAAGAATTTAATGACACTTGTGATAGGTATTTTACGGAATAACTGATCGATAAACTAAAAGATAACTCCATTCTTTTTTATTATGGTAATGGTATACCCATACAAGGACTGTTTTTAAAGACAGCTTTATTTTGTAACCACATTCCCGTAATTAAAACAATTGAAGGCGATTATAAACATAGCACGTCAATCAGGAAGTTGACGGGCATGATTTATATATTCATAGTTGATTCAAAAGAAATCCTACTTGGTAAATGGTAAAATGACGGATGATTTCATTCAAGCACTATTTTTGAATGATTTTTCATTTGACCCAGAATTATCATTTGAAACTTATTAATATTACATTCCCATTGGGTTTTTGATCTTATTAAGTATAATTATAAAATGTATTATAAAGTTCAAAAAAGAAAACTATAATTGTTCTGTTTATACTCTCATCTTTGCTGTTAATACAGCTAAATATGGACGTTTAAAATGGCAATTTAAAAACAATGCCTGATAAAATTGGATGTTACATGACTATTTTGATGATTATACATTGACTTAAATGTAATTAGACAAGTTCTTTGCGAAAGACTAAAAAAGCAGTTAGTCTTGCTTTTAATTCTTTCTAAAACCAACTGTAACATCAATTTTTGTACTTGAAGCACAATCACATAGACCATGCAAAATACGGGAACTTTAAAAAAGCGAAAAAAGAGGAACTTGGCAAAGGTAGACAATATCAAAATTATTTTGTTCAAATGCAAATTTTTCCAGACATTTTTCTGAATAAATTCCAGGTAACCGGATTAACCACCATTCCTTACAACGGTTATGGCGATGATTTTGATGGTTCGGACCTGTTCTCAGAGGAGAAACAACAGCGGCATTCCATTCAAAGTAACACTAAAAATGATTGCAGGATTAACATGAGCTCTTTCCTTCATGAGTACAACAATAATCAATGCAGTAATTCTGGAAGGATAACTAGGAACCCAATTTTCCATGATGAATATAATGATAGAAACGACTTTGAAAGATTATCAACTGCGTCCTCATCATGCCATGCATTCACAGGAGTTGCTGATTCAGAGCAAAGATCGGAAAGTATTAATTCCCGACCTTGCCTTTTTGATAAAGCTACAATTAACAGACTGCAGC
>JAANSO010003353.1:0-11606 GCA_036507315.1 Lepidocyrtus fimetarius | reverse complement strand
GAAAACTGAGATGTTGTACAAAAGTTTAATGGAAAGTACGAAAAGACAATTAATATTTGTGAGGAGGTATAGGGATTGCCAATTTCTATGTTTATACTGAAATGATATTAAAACATAATGATTAAAAGGGAAGGGTTTAATAAAAGTAGTCATTATTACTTACTTAATTGAAATCTGGATATATGCATCTCGTTTTAATACAAAGCAACTCGTTCCATAATTCTTTCTTCTCACGTTTCGGTCAATTTCCGTTGTTGAATTGTAATAAATTTCAAGAAAAATAAAGATTGTAATAAAAACAACCTTCCAAAATAAACAAGAACCTCTTTTGAGTTTGCTTTCTAAAACATTATAAAGGACATTAAAAAAGCATACTTAAAGTAAAACGTACTTTCAATTTTCTTTGGAAAGAATGCTATTTTTTATTAAAAAAGGAAAACGATATCATCTTAATGACTTTGCTGGTAAAAGGTGGAAAAGAAGGAAGCGGTACTATTAAATAAGTTGAACGTAAAATTTTAATAGTTTGGTAAATATTGCATCGTTTCTTTTTAAGTAAACTTTAGTTTTTAATGGTATCGTTAAAAAGTAATAAAAAATGGACCGACAACAGACTTTTAAAAAACTATTAGAATTTAGCAGTAAAGTGGACCCTTTGTCATTTCAGGACAATGACATGTTTTTCCAGACGTAAACTTAAGGCTTTGATGGGGCTATTACAACCGAAAACCCATTCTAGGCAATTTGCTTGTGTAGTAAAATTTTCAAAATTGATATTTTTGTAATTTCGAAACAATAAAAGCTTTATTTCAAATTGAATGAGAACAGTAAATAGACTATTAAAAAGTAACGAAGCAATTTTGTTTGAAAAAGTTTTTAAAATTTTATGCAATGAATGCAATGCATCTACATTTTACGCTTGTAAATATTTAAAAACATTGTTTTAAATCGCCAAAATGTATCTTTTCCGACAATTTCGAAATCAAACAAATAACAAAATTATAATTTGCACACAAGACAAATAGTAAATCGCTTCGAGTGCAAAAAACTTAAAATTGAATCCATTTAAAACTTATTTTCCTACTTTTCTCTTCTTCTATCCTCCTGCAGACATCTTTGAAAAGAACGTTTTGCAAATCTTGCAACATTTTTTGTCTTTGCAAAAGTAAATCGTGAAGATAAACAAAAAAGCTTATCTCTTAGTCAATAAAAATACAAAAAACATCAATATTTCATACAAAATACTTTCCACTTGAGAGTAACTAGATTAGGAAATTTATCTTAAATCGTTTCGTAACACTTTTACCCAATTTTTGTAGATTTCTAAAAAAAATGTATTTTTTCTCTTCATTTTAAAAGCCCATTTTTGCAAACTGCTGCAAAACCATTTTTTCTTTACGGACATTATCGTCGTGATCATCGCCATCATCATCGTCATTGCATCATCTGCAAAATCCCTTGTGGAAGGAGCTCTGGTGAGAGAGTGGCTGGTGAACTGAGAATGATTGCTTTTCCTTCTTTCCACAGAATAAAATATTTTGGATCTTAATAGGATTTTTGCTGGGAGAAAGTAGATAGCTTTTTCCTCAGTATGCAAGCAAGCAATATCTTGAATTAAAGTTTTCATAGCCTTGAGAAAACGTCAGGAAGGAAAGAGTGATGAGAGAAGGAAAAGAAAAAAGTCTTTGAAATTAGGTATGCATATATGAAAGTGAAGTATTTTCTCCTTCCGCGTAAAGTGTAAATAACGGCAATTTATGCACAAAGTATATTGTAGCATCTCATGAAGCAGATATCTAAAAATTCAATTTATTTTGCAAATATATTTCGCGCTTAAAAACTGCCTTTGGTGCTTTAATAAAGTAAAATGCTTAAATACTAATGCCATATCAATAACGATTAGTTCATAAAAGGATTAAATCTAAAAATAGAATTGACGGTGATGTAATTATTCACATGAATTATCTGAACTAATGAATATCATTTTAAACGCTATTTTTAGAATATCCAGACGCACGAAAGTTGAATAAAAATGAATGGTATTGCATTCCTTATGTTTTGTCATGAATTACTTAAAAGGATCTGTTAAAGAATTTAAATTCGTAATATTACTTAAATTATAATGACGTCCTAAGTACTTCATTGCATTAATCAATTAATTCGCATTAAAATAGCTGAATGTGTCAATACAAGCAAAAATTTCATTTTAATTACTTGTCTTCATACTTTTTGAAAACCTTGCAACAGCCAACAACTATTTTAACAAGTTTTTGGTTTTACAGCGCAGCCATCAGGAATGTTAACCCACCTTTTTAAAAATGGAATATAAAACTTCTAAAAAATCAAAAGGGAGTTTAAAACATCTTTGTTTACCACAACTTGTCCCTCATCTAAAGAAAATCTCACCTTTCTCAAGCACAAAAAATTCAAAATACTTTTCACAACAAACATCCAAATCCAGTTACCTCCTCAAGCTTGTTTTTATCTCCCATTCCACTGCAAATTGGATTATCAGTTGATCACACATCAAACACGCTTTGTGTGATACGCAAGAGATGACACATATTTATCAACTTCATAAAACATCAGTGAGAGCTTTAAAACGCTGCCTCGCTCCAACTTTTTTCTCACCGCTTCATTCCCATTTCTACGAAAAGCTCGCATTCCATTGCCAAAAAATAGCAACTTGGATATTCACTTTTTTGAGAAAACCAGAAGCATACAGAGTTGTAGAGTTGAGAAAGTCTGGAAAAATAGGAACCAAGTCATAAAATATGACATTTAAAGGAAATGAAATTTCTCCCATTCCCTCCTTCAACTCCTTTTTAGTTTTTGCGTGCCGCCATTCCACACCACCAAAGCCACACGTAGCAAACCAGCCAAGAAAAACTTTTTCATATTTCTTTCTCTAGAAAGAGAGAGTTATTATTACGAATTATTCAAATTTGTTATATTTCAACGCGAAGCAAGTTCCCATTTCAGAAATGTATTCCTTAAAAAAGTAAATATTCATTATAAATTTATAGCTGACAGCCCATGAATTTATTTATAGCTTATCCACAGCCCACGGAGAGTTTTTAGCTTACAACGTTCCACTTTATTGCTTCTTTTCCATTTCTTCCTCTCCTGCTGCCCGAATTTTCGGAATCCCTGCGGTATCCCTAAAAACTTGTATGATTGTCAAACTCCAAAGATTCTGGGTCTTCTGTTATTTCCAGAAAAAACTGGAGGACCACCATCGTAACCATCATTATAAAAATCTTACTAAACTTCCTTAAATTATTTTTTCTTCAGGTTTAAAATCCAAACCCAATTCTGGCCACAATGTTGTTTCTTCCAAGCGGAAAGCAATTTTACTTTTCTTCTTTCAAACAAAAAAATTGTGTCCCTCACCGTCTTTCTTTGAATTAATCATAATTAAATTCATTTTTTCCTATTCTTGAAAAAGCAATGCCCATAAAAAATCTACAAACATATTTATTCAAGTATACAAGTAGGTTAACCTTTGTAGAAGTTTTTGTTAAATACATTACCCTGCCCAAATAAAAAACCTGTTGTTTATTTCACCCTTAAACTTTTCCCATTTTGTAGAGAATAATACAATATAAATTTATTATTATCCTTTTAAGTGTTTATTTTAAATAAAACTTTGAAAGCTTTTGTTTTACAAAGAGCGGAAAGCATGCAAAAGAGTAAATCCAATCGAAAACAATTTATTATTACAATACCCATTCTATTACAACAAAACAACAACTTTCTAAACTTAAACAAGACAACAACAGAACATTACGTAAGCAAATGAAAACAAGAGGAAAACTTTCAAAAGACTTTCTCTGCACCAATTCAAGTAAGAAACTCATCGAGAAAGTTTGTACTGATTATTAAACAGGAAATACAAAATAGTTATAATTTAACGTTTTGTTCTGCTGATTTTTGTATGCCATAGCTCCTGCTGCTCCCAAGTCCTTGCTCTAATCATCATCAGTTTGATAATAAAGTTCAAGCAAAACCGAACAACAGTAGCAAATGGTTTTGTTCTTATGTAACATATCTTATGATCATGTTCTCCCCTTAGTGAAATTTGATTTCCTTGTGCGAGACTCCCCCATTAATCATCTTAATCCTGTCACTTGCTCTTCCGACAATAACGAACTTCGCAACAACTACGATTGCGTTGTTATTGCCGCCGCCAGTACAACCGAAATAGTAGCACACATGAAACGACACATATTTTCCCTTCTCCCGTCTAAAAATGCTCCCCACTGGCTTCCCTTTTACTGGCAATTTACACGCACGACCAAATTTTATACAAGCATGATGGTGACGATCAGGATCATAATCAGGAAGATGACGATAATGGCGATGATGACGACGAAGAAGAGGACTTTGCCTGGCTTGTTCTCTCCAAAAATGTATTTGCAAAGAGGGCGGCCCAAAAACTGAAGGTGAATAGAAAGAAATCGATAAAGCGATCAGATACCTACTCACCCAACCTAAGTTGATTTGATCCCATTTTCCTTTATTTGNAATCGATAAAGCGATCAGATACCTACTCACCCAACCTAAGTTGATTTGATCCCATTTTCCTTTATTTGACGATATGTTTCTGGAAGATGTGTGATGATAGCAAGCCATGATAGGCTGACTGATGATGATGCAAGACAGGAGAAAAAATGGAAAAATATTTTTATGGGGAAAGAGAAAAAGGATTCTGGAAAGATATAAGAAAGGTGGAAGGAAAGGAGTGATAAAGTATGATGGCTTCTGATCTCCTCTTCACTGCAGATACTTCCAAGGCTTGTTTGCTTTTTGCCAAGAGAAAATATATAGGCTGTGCATACAACGATACGAGGAAAATGTCGTAAGAAGATCGTTAAAGATAACGGTTATGGCGATAAACAACGAGGTTCTCAATGCCTTTCTATCTCTTCTTATTTTTACTAGCTTTGCTAATTCCGTTAAAAACCGTCAGCCTGAGAAAGTGAAATCCTACGTAAATATCAATAACGGGAAAAAATGACAAAATAACTCGCGATAGTTCATAAACATTAAGCTATGCGTGGAAGACGAGGATTTATCGCCTCGGCTTTTGACAGTGCCTTAGGGGACAAATAACTCTTTTAAGTGATCTAAACCAGCAAAAGTATGGAAGATCTAATCGATTCGGAGAAAGTAAATAAAAAGGCAAATAAAAGTTTAGTAATGACAAATTAGTTTCACAAAGCGTCTCAGCAGGGGATACATGGATGAATATCTGGGGAAAGATAAGAAAAGTATGAGAACTACTGCTGATAATGAGCATGATTGGCGATAAGTATTTTCTTAACAATAAGTTTGGATGCCCTTATTCTGAGAAAGCATTTGAAAAAAGCTGAAGAGCTCGAGAGATAATCATTTGATAGGAACACACAAGACTTATCTTTTCTCAAGACTCGCACCATCATCATTAAGAGAAAGCTTACGTAACGTTGTGTGCTGCATTGTTTGCATTGCGTAAGTGAAAGAGAAGGAGGATTAAGACAGAGAAGCAGAATGTTCTTCAACGAAGAATCTTCAAACAAAAGTCTTAAAGGTTAATCCCACCAAGTACAAAACAAATGGAGTAAATGGAAAGAAAGAAAATGAGAATTCTGAACTTTCTCTTGAGCTGCTGTTGTTGGTGATTGTTTGTTTATTCAGTTGTTTGGCAAGAGCTGATTCCATTCTCACAGTTGATGTGAGACCAGACTTTGCTGTGGAGAAGCTTTTTCTTTTAATGATCCTGTCGTGGTTGGTTGTGGTCCTAGTCCACATTCTTCCTTTATTTCTGTCTCGACGGTGGTTATACGCTCTGTGGTTACGCAATAGCAAAATGGCACAAGAGAAATTCAACTTTTGCTAGAAAATGCCAAGAAGAGAACGTGGAAGATTTCTAAAAATTATGCAATTTTGGGAATAAGTTTCCCGGGCATCCAATCATTACTGGAAGGCTAGATCAACGGTATGGAAGAAGTAATGAAGCTTGACTTAAATAGAAAAGAACTTCCCTTTCAATTTTTTTCTAGAATTTTCTTTACAACCTTCTTGGCTTTTCCTTCAATTTTCTGTAAAATCCAGACAAGCGAAAGAACAGCAGCCGCAGCAATAACATCATGTTCTATAGGTAATAATAATAATGGAAGTATTCGGGCAGCATATGTCTTGTCTCTTCAATCGTGCAAATTGATACCCCCAAATCGGATCTAATCTTTCCCAACTGGAAATCCTTTTTATTCTAAGACTTCCTACGGAGGAAACACTAGAAGAAATTACGTAATGAAATCAGCAGCAACGCAGCTGCTAATGCTTTTTCTGCTTTGTTTAACATCGGTTGGGTCATAGCTCTTTTGTTCCGCTCATTTCTGGAGAGTTTCTTTCTTCTATTCCTCCTCTTCTTCTTAATAAACTTGTTAATGAAATGAGACAGGGCTAAAGATTGAACTGTAGCTTATACATTTTTAGTTTCTGCAAATATTTTGCAATTCTCGTGCAATTTCAAACACTATTTTGATTTTGCTTCTGAATAATTTTCTTCTTTATCGTCCTTATCATTGCAAATTGGAAAATAAATTATGAAGTGTGATGCAGACTACAAAACCTATATGAAGTTCATAAAAATCAACGATAAAAAATTCCATTTATTTTTCGTATCCAATTTTTATATCCGATTTATCTCATCATGCATAAAACAAGCTTATAAAAACGTGGGAGTAAGATAGAAAGTACGGAAGAAACTTCTCTTTATCAAATACGATATTGATGATGTGGCAGGAGAATTGATCCTTTTTCTTGTCCTGTCCCATCATGTTCTTCTCTCCTTGACATATTTTCGCTCTTGAGATTTGAAAAGTAATCTTGAGCTGTTTTTCCATCTTTGTTTCATTGCTTAGAGGATTTCCAAAGAGTGTGATGATGAAGATGACGGCAATACAGGATTTTACGTAGAATCTGAGAATATAAATACCGTTCCGCAAGGAAGAACGAAGCAGAAAAACGTATCCAAAGACTTTAGAAAAGAGAAACAATGCAGAGGCTTCTCAAGTTACTCGGAGAAAGTGAGAAGGAAGATGAAACAAAATCTGACAATTTTTCATTTACCTCTGTTCATTCCTTGTGCTTCTCCGCTACTTCTCCGCCTTACTCTCAGATTAAAAATCAGAAAGGAGGAAAAGGACTGTGATCGTTTGTTATATTCTGAAGGAATGAGCACGTACATGTGTTTAAAAAGGCGTACAACTGATAGCACACGAGTCTAATCAAATGACTGACATATCACTTTGTTACAAGTCCAAACCACCACCGCTCCCGCTCCCTCCTTCTTGTTTTAATCTTAATCTTATTTTCCAAAAAGTAGAAAGAAAAGGAATACGAGAGAGTAAACACGTTCTTTTTATCTAGTCATTTTGAATATTGGGAAGCAATTTCAAGTGTAAAGTGAACATTATTGTGTACTAGATACCTATTTTGTCATTTGTAAAATTACACGTTTAAAATTTTTAAACATATTTTTTATTAATTAATATTTCATAGATGGTGTCTTCTCTTTTGGCTTATAAGCAGTTACATACTAGAATATAAGAAATGCTGGTAATTTCCCTTAAGACAGTTTCCTTGTACAGTGTATCATTCTCTGGCACGATTTGGTTTCCTCCAATTACATTCATGGTATTCGCTACAATTAATTCTTTTTGTTCCGTTCATTATTGTCTGGAAAAAGCACGATCAGGAGAAAGGAAGAGTGAAGGGAATCAGGTTCTTTTGAACAAAGTCCTTGTCAGCTCTAATCTTGTGAGGTCAACCTGACACAATAATGGATGTTTTAATGCATTCTTCCAAAATCCTCTTTCCCACATTCCAACTCCAACCAAGGAAAATTAACGACGCAGGACATTTTGTTTTCTGAATGAGGTGAGGTGAACTAGCATAAAGTTTGCATGACATGAGTGCATAGTAATAATAATGCAGATGTATTATCTGTATTACCTTGAAATTTGCCTGGTCAAGTGAAAAGTATAAAGAAACAATTTGTTATGTTTTTAAACATTGAAACAAGAAAAGTAAGCAATGAATATTTCAAGGGAAATTAATCTTTCTCGAACAAAAAATTGAAAGTTAACGATTCCATTATAAATTTTTCAATTTTAAAATCATCACATAAAAAGAGATATCCTCTTCGCCTGAATCAAAAATGTAGCTGCAAACTCAACTAAAATCGAAGAAATAAATCTGAAAAAGAAATTGAGGAAAATTATTAAAGAAGCTCTGTAAGCATAATATTCATCTGATCAAAAACAAACGCTTAAACTTTCATTTTGAAGAGTTATTCTCATAAAATTGCATAAAAACGGAGTAATAAAAATGAAAAAGTTTTTTTGAAAGCTTCCTTTGAAGTTTTTTAATGAAATGAGATGAGAGAGAGGCTGGCTTAGCATCACGTCTTTGACTGCTGCTGTGAATCTAGCAAAGCAATATATGGCATGTCAATCTTTCTCTTTGATTGGTATTAGGAAAAAGTTTTGTAATGGGTTGGAACAGCACCAGCAGGAACAACTAAAAATGAAAAACTCAACTGGAGAGCAACTTTCCGTTAAAAAATAATTCTAACATTCCCATTAACTTTTAAAAGACTTGAGCTTGTTACAAAAACTCCTCTAATCATCATTATCTCGTTTTTTGTTAAAAATTAGAAAGTTTTTGAATAACAAAAATTAAGCAGAACAGAAGCGAAGATGGAATTCACTTTAAAAAATTAAAAACGACTCACAGCTTGTCGCTTTAGATTAATTTAAATATACTCATTCCTATACAAAACTTGATTTCTGAGAAAAAATTAGAAACTTTCTAAACAATGGTGATATTTTCCTCAAAAGATAATTCTCTATTTAACCATAAACGTTCTCAAACTGTGAATCTTTGCAAAAGAAAGTTTTCTCCCAGAAGTTTATTTAATCTGTTGTTAGTTTGAATTTTCCAACGCAAATACCAGGACAGCCAATTTTTATCTTTCAATTTTAAACTGTAAACAAAAAATATATTGCCACTTTGCGAAGAATGAAAAATGTGTGTTTGTTCTCTCCAGAGATATTACTTCCGTCTCCAGGATCCAAAACTTTGTTTTTTCAAGAACCGGGGAAAACAAACGGACGATTTCCCTAACTTTAGAAAAGTTACTGAATCCTTGTTGGTTTCGATTTCAATCGATAGGAAAAAGTTTAATTTAAAAATCACGACATTCGCTCTTTTCAAGAACACTTGGGATTCTCAGAAACAAAGATTTTACTCATACAGTGCAACCAAGCAATGAAAAAATATGGAATTAGGAATTGAAAGTAGATGAGTCTTTTTTTCTTAATAAAAGATAAAAAATCGCAATAACTCAACACGACTGGAGAGTTGATGGCGATTACATAATGGAACGGGAATATTTCAATGAGGATGACAAGTAAGGTCATAAAAGATATAAAACCCGACATAAAAAGCATCTCCCCATTCCTTTCTCAAAACGTTCTGTCACGTTGAATAAAACTCTTGAGTTTCCCCGTCCGAGTTTATATTTTCCGGAGAGCTGCCTACGAGAGTGAAAGAGCTTCGCCAATGGAATTTTGAATGACATGAATAGGATGGCAAAATGTGAAAAGTGGAATGAATCCTATGAATAAGCAGCAACTTTGTAGTTTTCTCCCAATGCAGATGATTACTTAGAAATTGTGTCAACAAAAACCCAAGGAAAATTTCGTAGGCATAGTTGTACTCTAAATTCTTTGCGAAGATCTTGTGGTTTGCTTTCTTTTTTGAATTTGAGAAATAAGGACATTATTATGAAAAATAGGATGAGAAATAAGCATTTTCTAGGCTCTTCTTTATACTAAAGACGTTACTTTCTCCTTTTTTGCAAAGCTTTTTTATTCCTTGACGACTTGACTTGGTGATGAATCGCAAGTCGTTATTTATTCTCTGGGAATAAAATTGGAAGGTTGATGATGACGCTGATGATGATGCTGTGTAAATTGCAGTCTTTTCACTCATGTCCTCCATCCAACAAAATAACCCAACAGCTTCTAAAAACTTTCTTCGGAGTTTTGTGATATGCCGATTTAGACCTTCCGAAAGCTGCTTTATTGCTTCCTTTTTTCTCCATTTTGCTAAGCTTTTTTCTACACCGTTTCCTTCCAGAAAAAGTCAAGTTTTTAAGCTTAAGCTGCAATAAATATTAGCAAAAAACCCTGGAAAGCCGCAGAACATAAACCTAGAAAATGTATGATTGAAAATTTGTTTTTAATGCTGGATTTAATTGTACGAAATTATTTTTCAGAAATTATGAAGTGTCCTATTAATTTAGATCAGTTTTCTCCTTTTTTAAAGTTGATTTGTTGACCTTCTCATCTCATGTTTCTTACTTATAACCATAAAAAGAAATTTTAAACAACAAAACCTTGAAAAAATGAACCTTTCTAATTTTACCAAACTATAAATTAAATTCTAGATTTTCCTTGTCTTTCTCTATTTCCTCTTCATTTTTCCTGCTTCCAACCACACTTGGAAACTGCTTCCCAGTCTATACGTTCTTGAGACGATGCTCCAAAGATCAAATAACGTTGAATCAGGTCTCCACAGTGGAGCAGCCCAGGCATAATAAGATTAGACAGATTCGCTTAATCATCTAAAGAGAAAGTGGAGAGATTTAGGCAAACACTCCAAACATTTCCCGAGATTGCAAAAAAACTGTGCTATTGAATCCAACAGCAGTCATCCTTATTGGCAAACTAAAAGGTTCATTTGCCACTTCTGCACAGCTGTCAAAATTCATTTAAAATTTCAGCAAAAAAGAGGTCAACACTCCTCCACTAGTTTCATTCCCTTCCTGCCCAGACTCACACTAATTACCAATTCTATAGAACAGTGGATTTGAAGAATGACGCTAGTTTTTCCCTCTGACATGGAACATATGACGAGCTACATTCTAAAATGTTTTGTAACAATGCTAATTTTACACCGTTTGACATAAATTGACATGTGATTTGACACGCAAAGAGTACTCATTTGTAATGACGTACGGATTTAAAGGAGGTCGACCTAAACTATTTTCCTTGTTTTCTACATCATCATCAACCTTGTAAGTTCATTAGTTTTCCTTGTCTTTGTCTATCCACCTACCTAGATTTTATTGAGTTTCACGACAAAATTAAAACGCTCATTACTTACGTCAAACAATCAAAGCAGGTAGAACATTCTGATTTTGCACATAAAACTCTATTTCTCTAAAATTATCAATTTTATTCAAATCAATATGATTCCCCCGTTTTATAACAAAATTTAAGCTTCCGTGTCTGCCACCACGGTGAAAAGCTTAAAAAGCTACACAATTGTGAATGAACTAGAGATAACACTTTATACGCCCAATTTTTGTAGAGATGGCTGACATCATCATCAAAACAAAGCATATAAAATCCACTTTCTTTCTCCTTTAGAGGGTTTGGATAAAAACAACAAAAGCTTATTACGAAGAGGGATTGAAAGCCTATCATTATTCATTGTTTCTATTCATAATGGTAAAAAAGTGGAGAGCAAGGGTATAATACAACGCGTCA
>JAANSO010003352.1:0-11607 GCA_036507315.1 Lepidocyrtus fimetarius | reverse complement strand
AATCGTTTCATGGAACTTAAGGATTAGGCTACATTACGGTGGTATTAACTTTAATTGTTAGATTATGCCGAGGAAACCGAAACATAATCAAAACAGTATGGTCCTTGTCTTAAACTTGTTCGATGATGATGATGAATAATGGCAAATGTGATTGCTAAAAACATTGTTAACTTTCATGCTATTGCTGATATCTGCTCCAGTGATGCCAATATTTTACCAATTAAGTATCATGAATAATAATGAGAATGATGACTACATCTTGACTATGATTACGTGTACTACAGGATTGGATGCTTAAAGTATGTTTTCGTCAAAAATAGAACTGCTTGCTCATTCTAAAGAAACGTTTGGCAATAATCTTTTAATAAAAATCTTTTCGAACAATATTTAGAATTTTTATTTGATAATAGACCATTGCATTACATTATTAGTGCATTTAAATAACGCGTTACAATAGGTTAATAGGTTCTACATGTAGGTAGGTACAATTCTAGGTTTTTTAAAGGTTTAAAGTGACTTTTTTTCTTGTCGATTATTTCATCTTTTGAATAGATTTAATTTCGGCTGTATTGACAGAATCATCACGTCAATCTAACAATAAATATCGGTGGTTATATAACGGCGTTTGATTAAAATTAAGCATAGTACTACTTTGTAATACATGAACTTATGAATGTGGTGTGTGATAGATAGCGATAGGTTGATAAAGTGAATGCTAATTGTGTCTTTAAAGTTAGTTCATATTTCATGTCCAACGGAACTGTATACCTACTAGTATATATATTGTTGAAGAAGTGACGACAAAGTGACAGTCACAATTTGAGATAATTCTTAATTACGCAAAAACTAATAATATAAGAAGTTCTGGCTTTAAAATTACTCAAACATGAAGTCCTAATTACGTAATTTGAACTTGGAACAACATTCTAAGATCAAATAATATTAAGCTTTCCTTAAAAAAACTTATAAAATTAAAATACTTATAGCTGACATGAGCAACGAATCAAACGCCCGACTAGATACTAACTAGAAGTTTAAAACTTGGAAATATTATTCCTAATATAAAAGATACATATTATATAAACAATTTAAGCTAACAAATTAGAGAGAATCAGTCGTTTGTACAAAATAACTTTCGGTCCGCTTTTATATTAGAACGACATAGTTTTTAAATATCCGTACGGGAAATTAATTTTTAAACCGAAATCGATTCAGAATCAAACTGGACACCCCAATGTTTTACTCCTGGGTATTTCCTTTGCCAAGAAACCTCAACAAAATGAGCAAGGTAATTAGTAATCTAGACCATGGACAACTATGACCCCTAAAATACTTCCCTAAAACTCAAAAGCAGAATTTAAAGATCAGGAACGATTTGTCTTAGAATTGTAAATCGACATAATTGTATTGCGTAATGTTAGAATAATTTAACAGTTAGTTTTGCAACGAGTAAAGAGAGTGTTAAACCACTACTTAAGAATGGAATACATAAGGGAAATTAACAAACGTCAACTACTTTCATTATTTCACATTGCAATTCTAAATACAAGGTAGGTAAGTGAGAAATGAAGTTGAAAATATGTAATAAGGAAATGCACTTGACAAGTTCGTTTGACAAGGTCGTTTAGATTATCTTAAAAAATGAATGTAGGTCATTCCAATTCCCAACCTCCATTATCAATTGTTCCTAAAACAAATGGTTAGACTTTACATTCGATGTAAAGTTTTGTAAACTATAATCTCAAAAATAGTACAAGAATTACGTAAAAATGATACTTGTTAACTTGTTTGTACCATAATTAGTATTGTTTTAAAAATATAATTAAAATTACTCATACCGTAGAAGTTGAAGTTATGACTAATACTAATAATTAATGAATACCAAAATTAAAATAAATTCGAAGGCATCCGTGGAGGTACAACGCTTTGGTAAATGTCTCCAACAATTTTTAAAGCTTCCGACCGTTTTCTAAGGGTAACTTTATCAACCGTAATATCAGCCAATGTCTTATCACATACACTTCGAATGACACTCTCTACTTCCAGTTTACTTGTTTTCCAAATGGCGTCGGTTCCTTTCTTGACAGCTTCCTCTGTCAATTTCTCTCTTTTCCGCTTCACTAGCACCTGTTTTCTCTGCTGCTTGAAGCTGAACAAAAGTGTGATGCACATCAACCGCACTTTTAACTGTATGGAGTTAACAAAGTTGAACATTATTGAACAAGACGACAGAAACAATACATTCAAAAATAAATTCATAACTGTCAAATGTAAAACATGACGTATGCACTTACCTGTACTAAATGTTTCTGAAACCGCTCGCCCTTTTAGTCTCATTCGGTGAACAAATGAAGGCATGGAAAGAAGGTCTTCATTATACTTTGAGATGTACTCACTTGCTTTCACCGAGTAAACATAACCAATTGAATGTAGCAATTGGACTCCATAACTCTGGACCTTGAGCTCTTCAGCTTCTTCAGTGATGACTTTGCGAAAATTGTCAGCACCAGTTTCTATATACACTGATAACTTTTTTATTAAATTCTCGGACAGAATTCCAACTCTTTCCTCTCTAGCTCTCTTCTTTGCTTCAAACTCTTCTCGTCGCTTTTCATAAGAAACTGCAAGGTCTTCCTCTTTTTCCTCTTCCCCTTCCTCACCCTCGCCGCCGTTTTTCATCATCATATTTTTAAACTCTTTTGCAATTTGTAACTCTCCTATAATATCTACAAACAGTTCTCCTCCAAACTGCATCTTAAAGAACTCTTCAGGATTAATGAAACCACCTTCAGGGTCTGGAAGCATTAAAATAGTATCATGAAGCAACACAGATCGTGAAGAATTATGATTCATGTTATTCAAAAACAAAAAAAAAAATGAAGTACGTACCAGATCCTTGGCCAGGCCCAAATTCATTATATTTCTTTCTTAAAACAGGGTCAGATAAAACTTGATAAGCTTCAGAGATCTTCTTAAACATTTCCTCCGCTTCTGGAGTTTTATTCTTATCAGGATGATACTTCATAGCAAGTACGGTAATAAGCTTTCTTTATATCAGCAGTAGTGGCAGTGTGTGGGACTCCCATAATTTCATAATATTCCATTGAAGCAGGGTTTTCATCACTTCCAATCCTGAATGTCTTCGCTGCCGCTCCATTCGAAGAAAACCCAGTAGCTCCAGCAGTAGTACTGCTCCCCGGTTTCGTTGCCCCATTACTTGAAGAGGGTTTGGTAGGATCAAATGGAACAAGTTTTTCACAAACTGTGTTGTAACATTTAACCTTAAACTTTCCTCCGTTGCCCGCGGTCGGTGGACACTCGAACTCCAACTGGGCATTACAATACGGACACTTGATAGTGGAATGCCTCGGCTTCCAAGATGTTATAATTACTTCCATCTCGAGATGATTTTAAAAGTGAATTTAAATGCACCAAAACTGCTGGTTTTTACTAATCGATAAATATTTTAAACTTGTGTGCTATGTGGAATCTAACTGAATGTGAATCATGATTACTCACAATTTACACAAATTTAAATGATGTCAATGGATGAGTCACTACAATTACGTATTTCACGTTATGCCTAATCAGCTGTTAAATGATTTTTACTGCAGCAATAAAAAATCTAGATGTCCAAGGAAAGACAGACATGCAGACGATGTTTATCAACAGCAGTTTTATTTTGAGTCTTTTGCTGCAGCTGGAAAGGGTGCGGGTTCAATTCTATACGGAAAAGCCTGGAAATTTGCAATTTTTTGCATGGTTCCATATAATCCTCAATCCTGGCGCCTGGCCCTACCTTCACTGCTTTTGCAAAATCTGCAAGGAAAAAGCAAGGCTTATGAGATAAATGGCCATAGAGTGTGGTAGGGAGAGCGGAAAAGTAAAAAGGGAATGCTGTATTGCTTAAAATACGTGAAACGTGAGCACATGCTGCGGTTTTGATGCGCATCGTGCACATGGTTTTTGAAGGTGCACTTCTGTGGACAACCTTGTGTCACTCACCAAATGCTTTTAAATTAATTTTTAATTAAAGTTAAATATTTAATTAAGGAGTTTCTTCATAGGTGAGTTTAAATGGGCTTTAAAGTTGAACTATTTTTTCTAACATCTAATTGTGCGTGTGTTTCTTGTCAAATTGAACAAAATCTTTAAATGAGGATTTACTTATTTTTGCAGTTTCCGGGGAACATCCAAGGCGTGTAACAACCAAGTCCTTTTGAAAAGAAAGGGCGTTACGGGTACAAGATGGGGAAAATAAAGAAGAAGGTAGGTTATTAAATAATTTGAATTTAACAGGTGATTATTATTGGAGTTTAGAAGTTAAAGTTATTATGTGTTTTTTTTGCAGTATGAGTCGGGGGAAGGTGCCCAGTATATGACAAGGAAGAATGCACTTCGGAAGCTGCAACTGAGCTTGAAAATGTTCCGAAAACTTTGTATTTTGAAAGGAATCTATCCACGAGAGCCGAAAAACCGGAAGAAGGCACAGAAGGGAGCAACGGATAAAAAAACACTTTATTTGAAGAAGGATATTCAGTTTTTACTTCATGAGCCAATTGTTTGGAAGTTAAGGGAGCACAAAGTATACCTACGAAAAAAGGGGAGGGCAAAGGCTTTGAGGGATAAGGAAGCTTTGAAAAGGGTTATTGAAGGCAAGCCCATTTACAAATTAGATCACATCGTTAAGGAACGTTATCCTACGTTTATCGATGCAATCAGGGATCTTGATGACAGCCTTACCCTAACCTTTCTCTTCTCAACGTTCCCCAGTCTTCGATTTGTTCCTGGAAGCATGTCACGACTTTGCAGACGTCTCACAATCGAATTCCTCCATTATGTTATTGAGGCTCGTGCATTAAGAAAAGTGTTTGTTTCTATAAAAGGCTATTACTACCAAGCTGAAATTAAAGGACAAACTGTAACTTGGATCGTGCCGCACTACTTTGGGTTTCAACCGCAATCCCCGGATGTTGTTGACTTTCGAATTATGGCAACATTTGTGGAATTCTACACAACAGTTTTAGGATTCATCAATTTCCGCTTGTACCATTCCCTGAATATATGTTATCCTCCAAAACTGGTAACATTAAGGGGAACAACTGAAGAATTAAACGCCACCAATCAGCTTCACTGGGACAACGAAGAAGATTTGGTTTCTGAGCGCGTTGCTGCCCTTAATCAGACACTGTTAAGATCATCAGATGCACCTGTAGAAGAGCAAGTTCCAGAAATGGACGAATTTCCTGTTACAGATAATGCTGCAAAATTGGAAGAAATGAAACGCGAAGCGGAAAGAGTGAAACGATTGAAAAATCTGTTTGGCGGATTAAAGTTCTTCCTCAGCAGAGAAGTTCCAAGAGAATCCCTTTGCTTTATGATCCGTGCTGTTGGAGGTCAAGTTTCCTGGGATTCTAACCTTTTTACTGGAGCTTCATTTGATGAATCCGATGAGGGCATTACGCATCAAATCACAGACCGAAGTATTGAAGGACAACAACATTTATCCCGCTATTATATTCAACCACAATGGGTGTTTGATTCAATTAATGCTAGGGCACTCTTGCCCGTTGAAAAATACTTTCCTGGCGCAGTCCTGCCTCCCCATTTATCTCCATTCGATACGGAAAGGGAGGGTGATTATGTTCCTCCAGAAAAGCGCAAGTTTGTCGACATGCAAAAGGGAATTGTTGCTCCAGAAAAAGCCTTTGGCGAAGACAAGGAAGGTGATGAAGCCGAAGAAGAGGCCGAGGAGGAAGAAGAAGATGAAGGAGATCTTTCAGAAGACGACTTGGAAGATGAGGAGGCACTTGAGGATGATTCTGAAGATGACGAGGATTTAGATGAAGATGAAAAGAAGTTGAAACTGTTGAAGAAACAAATGAAGGTTACAAAAGGAGAAGCTAGAAGTTGTTGATGAGTTGAAGCAACGTTCAGATGAAACAAGAGAGCAGTGGCGTCTTCGAACAATGATGATTAAAAACAAACACAAGAGACTGTACAGAAGAATGATGGATAGCAGGCGAAAGAGAAGGAAGGAAGCTGAAAAATTGGAAACAAAGCGGCATCAAATTGAATTGAATGATTCTACAACAAAGAAAAAGAAGTCAAAGTCTGCACAGAAGCAAAAACAGAAAAGTAATTGACTCGTGTTTAGTTAAATAGTCTCATTTCGCCCCAAAACTAATTCATTAAAGGACTTCTATAAACTTTCTTTTTTGACAAGCAAGTTATAATTAACTTAACTATATTATCGGAACAATTAATTGCAGAATGTTTGTAATAATAAGACAAAAATATCTCTTGTTATATTATGCGATATTTTTAAATTAATAAAATAAAAAATGTAATTACTCTTTATTATGCAGTCTCATTTGCATAAATTATTGCACCTGCCTTGTCTGCATTAAAAACGTTTCTTCATTTGCATAAACAGATGAGTCTCATGAAAGACGTGCATCTCCATCAAAACCAAGTCAAATGCACGCAAGCGCGAACGTGTTTTCAGCAAAGAAAATAGAAAAACGGACAATTTTTGTAAACAAAGGAAACGTCATGCTGTTGCTGCTGCTGTAAGAAAAGTAAAGAAAATACGTCAACGAACGAACAAAAACACTTTTTCTCAACGATCAATTTTCAAAGTGAATCCTTTTTAAAAGCATTCTTTTTACAAGTTTGGAAGAGGACGAAAAGTGTCAAAAAGTTCGAAACTTGCAATTTAATTATATATATTGATGTATATTACCTGAAAATGTAAGAAATGCTACCTCTCTAAATGTATTTAAAAACAAAACCAGAACCCATTTCCTGAATTCTTTTTATGTAAATAATGTTGAATCAAATACTGATATAGACCTTGAAAAATTATTCAATGATGTTATCACTGCTTCATGTAATAAATACTACAATAACTAGTTTTAAAACTAATTTTCTCTCTTCTACATAAACAAATAACAATACGTAAAATAGGCATAAATTTAAGAAACAAACTATTGGTACTCAAATACTAATTTTAAAAATAACTGACAAATCCAAAAACTTGTATTTTTAATTTTAACATATCCACTACTATTATGTAAGCGAGTCAGTGGAATGACCTTGTTACAGGATGCTGATCTTTTTGAAATAAATAAAATAAATAAATAAATATAACTAGTACTAGTAATACTCGTTCCTCAGTGACTGAGGAACTGAGTAATCATTGATGCAGAGAGTTGTTAAAGACTGAGGCTCAGTCTTTAACAACTCTTTGCATCAATGATTCTTTAGAAAAGTATTTTCTGTTTACAATAATTTTTGTATGCGATAAAAAGTGATTTAGGTAATGAGTAACATCGGGGATTAGTAATCGTTCCTGATTGAATTTCAAGTTAGAATAGAAAGTAAGCAGCGGAGAGAAGAAGTAGAATTTTTGAAACGCTGCTAATTCCAATTGAGAGAACTGATCCATTATTTTTAAAGTCTTCTTCTGTTTCACAATCATCCAAACTAGTGCGATTCTTCTTCTTGGAGCCCCCTTCAACCTCATCGTAGTCTTCAGGATTGTACTTTCCCTTCCCCACCGCATCCCCTTCAACCCCAACATATCTATTGCATTTATCTTGCGGTCCACAGAACAGGTACTGAATCCAAGTGTACTCCTTGTCCACCTGTTCCTGCACAAGTTTCAATTGAGACTCTGCATTGACCCCTAAGCGGACCTCGTGTCTGCACTGTAAGAATAGATTGTACTCTTCAGATGTAGAAATTGCCTTCACGCCAGCCCACTCAACCACTCCATCCCCAGTTCTTAAATAGCGCTTGTATGCCCTGTCACATTGCTCAGTTCCCGTTTCCTCCCTTCCGTATCCTTTTCATTCCTTTCGGGAATGATTTCAGATTTCTATCTGCAGCCTTCTTCAGTGATTCGATGTGGCGAAGACATTTCTGATCTCCGGGGTACCAGCAACCTCTCCAAACACGGGAAATGGAATTATGAACATAATTTTTCTTAGTTCCGTTTAAATACATTGCATTTCCAGCATTCTTCATTTCAAGTAATGTTGCACAGTGTAATGACCCAAAAATATCCTAATTAGTAAAACTACGGGCTAAATTTTATCTGAGAGATGAAAAACAAAATGAAAAGAAAATTCAAACATGAGCAAAATAATAGACAAAAGCACACTCCAAAATTAGAGCAAATCCCTTTTTCAACCCCTTTTTCTTTCCTTTCCATTTCTACAAAAGATCAATTTACCATCTAAGGGAAACAACCTTTGAAATTCATAATAACTTTAACAAAGCTGAACAACAACCCTAAGCAAACCGTGATCCTTCTCTTTACACAAAAAGAGTAAAGAGGCGAACAGAGCAAGAGATGTTTCTCGACCAAAAACAGTAAATGAGTCAAATGTTACATGAGCAAGACATGATCCTTTCTCTTTACCAAAAATGATGAGAGGAACGGAGCAAAGTTATTCATGACCAAAAACAACAATGAGTCTAGGACAACAAGGACTGAAACGCTGCTTACCAACAACATCCCTTTTTCTCCTTCACTCTACTATTTTCCCTTGTAAAAAGATAGAAAACGAAATGAGAGCTACGATCCATATCTCAGAATAAAAATTAGCCACGACACGAAATACTTATTTTAAAGTAACTAACCACCTACAAACGTTTTTACATGTTTTTCTCAAGTACGTATGCCACATCAATTTTAAAATCCTCTATGAAAGAATTAGTCAAATTTTAATAATCCATTAAACCTTATTACATATCAATATTAACATTCTTTTATTTCCCCTTCTTCCAAACTTATAAAAGAAAAGTAAGCAATTAAATTTATTCCAATTATAATAAACTATTTTTCTCCAAAATTACATAATTATCATTTTTATCCAAGGAATATCGTTTACTTTCCAAATAATAAAAGATTAACCAACAATCCAATCAAATTCCATTTATTAAGTTCAAGAAAGTACAGCTAAAACCATAATTAATCCATCATTATTTTATCATCTTACTCTTTCACTAAAACATTATTAAAAGATCATTTCAAGTCAGTTCTTTCCT
Organism: Lepidocyrtus fimetarius; assembly: GCA_036507315.1. NCBI lineage: Eukaryota > Metazoa > Arthropoda > Collembola > Entomobryomorpha > Entomobryidae > Lepidocyrtus > Lepidocyrtus fimetarius. The sequence continues at coordinate 2,550 of JAANSO010003352.1, read as the reverse complement.
ACAAGCCCCTCCGGCACGCCACGCAAAGAGAATGCCATGTAGAATAGTACAAAATCAATCCAGCACGCATGCAAAGAATTGCTACAAGAAACTGTTTAGCTACAAAGAAAAATAAGTAAGCTCTATTTACCAACTTTAAAATCAGGATGAGCGTGTCAGGGAAATGGTCAAGGAATGACAATGAGAAAGCAAAAAGATCAAGAAATGAAATTATGAAATGGGGATCGCTCATGTCAGTCTCCATATTAAATCAATCTACTCAATTTCGTTATTCATACCTTTTGGTAAAAAGAATAGAAACCTAAGAAAACGAAGTGTAAGCACTACTGCCAGCAAAAATAAAACAGATCACATTTGAAATTAACCAATATCGTCTCACTCCCTCCGTCCCTTATAAGAAATTAAAATAAAACGGTGATGAGATGACAGGATGAGAGATTATAAATAGAGGAGAAGAGGTGGAAGTCAGCATCAGACGGATAACAGAGAGAATAGAGATTGCAGTTTGTAATAATTGTATTTTAATAATTTCAATTAGCCCCAAACAACTTCTTTAGTAGTCTCAAATGTGAAAGTCTAATTAAAAAATGAGAATGGTTGTAAAATTATAAGAGGACTTTGCCAAACAGTTTGTTAAAATAGATTGGCAAATTCCCTCTGCATTTTTATTACTCATCTCCTTTTTGAGATATGAGCAGTGTTGAGGTTCAAGGATCAATTCCACTACTAGTTTTCATACTTGTAATTCTTGCCTTTGTATTATGGAGAAAGTATTGTATTTACAAAAATAAAAATGATGAAGGAACAGTTCAATACATCTCATTAAATAACAATATTCAAGACGAATAAATAAATTCAGTGACATTATGAAGATCGTACTTAAAATCTGATAATTCGAAAGAAAGTTGTTAAAGTTAAACTAAAATTTATTATGTGAAGTGTATTTAACAAATTCTATCAATAAAGTACTATATTACTCTGAATGGAGTTGGCGCCCACAAACCAAACTGATTACTAAACATTTATTACTTCCGGCTAAGCGAAAGCATTGAAGTGAACCTTACCGATTTGCCAATACCTCGAGAAAGAGAATCATCATGTTCTATCGATTTGAATTAGCCTCGCTAACATAAGTATTCCCAGCATTTGGCAACCATGATTAAATAATTATTACAAACGGCCAAATCAACAGCCGTAGGCATCGTCACAAGTGACCACCTTCAACGGAGAAGCATCCTTTGAGCCACAAGGGGATATGTTATACTGTCGCTGCTCATCTTCGGTTAACCTTTGCTCTGAAAGTACAAAGCTTGAAAATAATTATTTCTGACGATGAGACGAGAGTGTGACTTTTAATTTGATCAAAAGTTAAATTCTTTGATTTTAAACAATTTATACCTTTGACTGTCGTATCAGCAAGGATTCAATTTTGATTGATTTCAAACTCACAAGAATAACATTTGACGGCTTGAAAAAATAAATAAGCGTTCGTTTCATATTTATTGTTACGAAAAAGAGATTTTAATGCAACTTACAATCAGTAATATTTGGAGTAGTCCAACAAATATGTTAAAGAAATTCCCTGGCTCTAGTCCAGTTACTAAATTCAGCTCCGTTGTCCGTTGCTCAATTCTCTGTAATTTTCTTTGAGGTACGTGTAGATTGTGTAATATCCGGGATAATTTTGGGGCGTATTTGGCCTGGACCACAGGAGGTGCTGATGATCCAACGGCTTCCTTCCTAAACCTTTTCCATATTTCCGTTATGTAGTCGTATTTTGTATAAAGATCTATCAAAATATGTATTAATGTCACTTAAAACCAGTTAATCTTATAAAACTCACAAGCAAGGTTTCCCAGATGTTAGGTGAATTTAAATCTGAAATGTAATTATTCGGGGGTAATCGGCCACGAAAAAACGATTGGTGAAGATTTTAGACTGTCAAAATGATACTCGGCTGAGTTAAGCAACATTTTATGACGTAACATTGGGATACGAGAATAAAAAGTGCATATTTGCATAATCTGATTTTTGGAGGTTATTAAGCATTTAATTTTGACCAATTTTGCTTTATACAGCATGTCCGAATTCGTAAAAATGTCAGAATTATAACGATTTTTGTTGAATAGGTCATGCTTACGTAACTGAACCATTTCCTAATGTTAAAGACTTCGTAAAGGGTGCACTTCAACAAAATCTGTTCTGTAGCATGTCTTTGAAGATGACCCTAAAAATTTAAAGAAGTATCTCGATGCACAACTTGAGAGAAAAGGTGGGCAATTGTGTATTTGCAAAGGGGAACTCTGCAACGAAGAGACCGCAACTAATGACAAGCCTAATGGAGGGTTGGGAATGCCAACGCTTTGCAAACTTGCCGTTGTGCTTATCACAGCAGCACAACTCCGGTTTGGAAATCTGCTTTTATGAATTTACGGATTTGGAGTTTTTAATTGAGTCGGCTGTGGAGCTAAGCTCACAGCTTTAATGCTTCATGATTGTATTACTTATTATAATATTATGACATGATTAAAGAGTCGGCAATTAGCAAGC
>JAANSO010003351.1:0-11607 GCA_036507315.1 Lepidocyrtus fimetarius | reverse complement strand
TTTATTCCATCATGCATCTTTATTATAAATTACAATAAAAATATTGTAAAAGTAAAAAGAGGTAATATTATACATTACATCGAAATCAAGCCAACAACGCTGTAAAGACATTGTTGTTTTTTAGGTGAAAATAGATTTGAATAAGTGTTTTTCTAGCGTTTTTCCTAGACACCCCTTCAAAACTGAATAATAAAAATAGGAAAATGCAATCCACTTCATCATCAATCAATCATTATAAAATGTAGGGCATTGAGGACAATGCCAAACAACGAACAGGCATGATGCACGCTGCATGTTCTCCTGAATAGATTCCCTATTATAATTTTAAAATACTTTAAAAAGAGGAGAATAGGAAAGGATTTTTAAAAAATCCAAGTAGACATCTTTACAAATATGAAAATGCACCTAGAAAGAAAAGAGTCTAGCCGAATGTCTACAGACTCCACAATAGAGCAGCACACGCATTTGAGCTCATTAGAGAAAAATTTAATATTGGGCTAAACTTTTCGATTTAAAGTGATCAAATATTCTGACCTATATTGCACACATTTTTGTGGTATCATTGTTTTGAAAAAGAAGGGTGATCGTGAAGATGATTATAAATACTGGACTATAAGTACTTATGCAACAATATGTTTTTTCTCTTCAGTGGTTAATTCTCTTAAATAACAGTTCAGTAGGCTGTCAATCTGTCTCCAGTAAAAATGCAAACTTCAATTCATAACGACTATTTTAGTACACTTCATAAAGTAGAAATCCTGTGGTGGCAACGGTGGTTGCGCTGTAGTAACAGTTTACCCGAAATAACAGTAATTTTGTATTCCAACAAATTACACGATAAAACCATAGTTGGTTTCACTCGATCGACAATCTCATCAAGCTAAAAAAAATCGGGACAACTGCAACTCGGACAAACCCAGTTGAATAACTACCAATTTGTGTCCTAAATTTCCATTGTATCCGGATTGGAGCCTATATTGGTTACTACACGCGCAGACTGGCATAACCCACCATCCGTTGACGTTTTGAGTGGGATTGAATTATAAGGGATTGAAATTTTTTGCTCTTCGATTGTTAACTCTTTGTTAACCCCTTTTTCTGCTTATGTTTACGTGGTTTAATAATGCTTTGTCTCTTGTACGCTTGTCCAGTATCGTATTTCAATATTGTTTTATCGTTGATAAAACACGTATTTATATCTTAAATTGTTTAAGATGAATAACAAAGTTTATAACGTATAATATCATTTTCTTTTTTTAAAAGATCACAAAGCATCATTCAGGAACAGGATGATAAAGTTGTACTAACAAAATATTTTGAGTAAATTTTAAGGGGCAATAAGAAGGTAGCAATCAGTTTTTATTCCAGACATCATCCTGCATAAAAAGTTCTTTATAATTTCAGAAAAGGATTCAATAACCGCACATTTTATCATCATCTTGAAATCGTACTAAAGTTTCACTTAAATATTTCCTTCGGTAAGAATTGTTACTGCTTCTCTTTATGAGTTTTGATTATCATTTCTTTGAAATATTATGAAAATTATACGGGGACAAAAGGAAGAGACCAATTTAAACATACAAATTTTAGTTAAATTTCTTTCCTCTCATAACAAACAGAACCCTTTCTTTATAAATACCTTTCCTTCTTTCTTTCTTAACAAAAAAGGGTCCCTGTTGAGCTAAGAATGAAAAAGATAAGATTAATAGTATCTTGGTAAGTGTAGGAGTATGGAAAAACTGAAGAGGAAAAGGCTTAAAGAGCGAGCTCAGTGAAGAGGGCACCCTTTTCGTAACTATCATAACTTTCTTATCAAAACCAACAAAAACGTCTATGTATTATGTAAGCAACTCTTTTAATGATCTCCTTCCCGTGGGAGAAAACTGTTGTAAGGAAAGTGAAACAAAGGTAGTGAAACTTTGTCATAAGTTTAAAACCACTTATAATATATCTTCCAGGCTAAATCTTATTTAGTTTCATTCACCAGCAATAATTAATGATTTTTATTCCGCCAATCTGGACCCACACAGTGTAAATCTTATTCACGCACAATCCTCTAAAATGTAAATGATATGTTAAGATTTCATCTGTTATTCAACTGTCATTCATATTTATTTCTTTAATACAGTTTTATTTTTGAAATTAAGTCTTGACCACAACCTTTTGAATCTGCTGGTGAGATAGTGGCAATGATGCTGGAGTTTTATCTGGATCGCCGGGTGGAAATATTTACCTTTGGTATGATGGTGGCCTAATAAAAGAATCTTTATCAGTTTGTTTGTTTTACTCATTTATATACTCACCAATATGTAAAAGTATTCAAATGTTTGCCTTTTTATCACCCCCTTCTTGTTGATATTAGATTTCGTAGATAAAAAGAAATACTTGATGAAAGCAAATTTTCTGTAGATGTGAGTTCAAAAAGAATTTTACTTTATACATAAAGAAACTCATTTTCGCTACTTCTTTTTCAACCTAATTGTAGTAGCTAAATTACCATACAGCCGTTGTAATACTTATATTAGTTCATAAAAACATTATGGGGTAAACTTTTCAATTGAGTACGCTCTAAACGATTTGATCTTTAGTGTTACGTACTTCTTGCGATGGATCCTGCTTTTGCTTATATTTTTCTTGCTTTTACTACTTAACATCTACAAGAGTGAATTAGTTTACTATTGCGTAATATTTAAAAAATCCTTCCTTGTTCCACCATAATTGAACATTTAGAAGTTTTGTTGCTACAAAATTTACTCTTCTCCATAAGGGTTTACAAAATAATGACAAAAAATAAACAGTGGGGGTTGTCTAAATGACTTGTAAAGTAGAAACTGATTTGAAAAGATGTTAAGGAAATAGGGAAAGTCGAAGTGGTTATGTTCTTACATCAGATAATAAAACTTTATCATTCACACATGAAACTACATTGTCAGTTCCGGGGATTTCACTGCTTATTCTGTATGATTTCATGTTTTCTTTGCTATTATCCATTTATCATCATCTCCCTTTTTCTCTTTTGTTCCTTTTGTAAGTAGCAATTGGTTGGTTGTTTGTGAAAAGTAGCGTGTGTTCTCTGTATTGAAAGCTCTATTTGTTAATAAAATAAAAAATCATAAAGGACACAAGAGAGAAACTGATGAAAAGAATTTGAATGGAACAAAACCGACATATATTCAGAAAATAATAAAATGCGTACCTATATGGTATTATTAGAATCTAGTTTGGAATTTTACATGTGAATTGTGATTCTTTATGAAAGTATAAAATATTGGATAAAAAGAATAATTTTCAATAGGTTTTAATTAATATTTTTGTTATTATTTACTAAATTAGCATACAAATCCAATGGTGTTTTTAATTACTACATTTTAATAAGATTAATAGCATTGCGCAGTGATTTTAATTCATTTTTATTTAACCAAGATTAAGCAACGCAATTTCGACTTTGAAGGATAATATCTGTAAACATCTAAATATCTTTTGTAACTGGCAAATGTATTGGTAACTGAGAGAGCCGGCAAATCCTTTGAATTCAATATTCTGTACAAAATGATTAAAAACCGAATTATTTGGTTGTGCTCACATTAAAAATAATTCAACTGTAAAATTTAAGACGATTTCCACAAATATTCTAGTGAACTAAAATTCTTAAAATAGAATTGAATCTGATATGCCGACCGCAAAATTACAACGATTTTACACGCACTTGAATCCAAAACAATTTATCCAATCTTCCTCCCTCTATAACAGTTTATTTTTATTATTGAAAATGCTCAACAATTACAAGATAACAAAACAGATTCTTCATTCATGTAACTTAAGTGCGTGTGAAATTTTTGGCTTAAATATCAGATTTCTTTTTAAAAAAGAAGTTTCAGAAAAAGAAAAACAAAGTTAAACAAAATGGATAGGGGCAAGCACATCCATAAAAAGATATTTCCTTTCACTTTGCCCAACTTAGCAATTTAAAAAGATAGAAATGCACCCATTTCTTTTCATGCCAAATCTAATGCAATCTTTTTAAATAATCAACCCCCTCCTTGAAAGGCTCATTTTTACCTGTTTAACTCAATTTAGCGGAAGATTGTATACCCCTTGCAACGCAAAGTGGAAACGTAATGATGAATAAGTTTATCATTTCAGTTTTATTGTAAGGGATAGCGGAGAAAATTATCTGTTAAATTCTTTGTAACAGGATTTGATGACTTCATAAGGAGATTTAAGGTTGAATACCGCAGTATACAAAAATCTATATTTATATGGTGAAAATCTTTTCATGGAATTTTATCTCCTGTCTAGATTTGTTACTTTTATCAAACTCCAACAGAATCCCATTATTAAAGTAACCATTTACAGGTGTCCATTCTGCCTGCTACTTTCACAGTACAAGTAGAACCTGCTCGTATTCGTGGGAACTGACATTTAAAGATACAAAATTTCTTATTCTTTTCCATTGATGCAAATGATAAAGACGGGTAAACATGTGGAAATAATTTATGTTCTTTTATAAGCATAACTTTTATTTTATTCTTTTTAAAAGTAAATTTCTTCAGTATCAGTTTACATTAACAGTAACTGATTTGTTAAAAATATCGCCTCCGAAACCCAATAGAGCTAATTAAAGCCTTCCGCGTTATAGAATTTTACTCATTGATTTGAAACTCTTATATCCCAAATTTAATTGAAGGAAAACTCCAGAATTTAATTTAACTAGGGTTTCGGAATAGAATAATGATTGAGCTCTACAGTTACTACCAATTCAAGATTGTATTTAACCGTATTACAAAATAGCAAAGGAGTTTATTTAATTATAATAATAACAAAAAATGGTAAATAAACAAAACAAAATAATTAATTATAATAATTATTTGAGTAATTATATACTATGAACAAATAATATATCTTTACCTAACTCAGTTCTGTGGTCATCTGATTAATATTTTTGGTTTGGATTGTTTTTTCTCAAATAACATTAATTTTCTTAAGAGAAAGGGATAAATTATACAAACTAGTTAATAATATAAAATATTGGTTTTAATCGCGCATCACCATCCCTTTTTGTACATTTCCAGAAAAAAATCCTATACAGAAAAATACTTCTGCCTAGCGCAAGTACAGAAGAACAAAAAGAATTGATTTGTTTTTTCGTAACAATTTTTTCTATGTCTTTTTCCGTTTTTTTCTTTCATATTTTCTGTCAGTCATTTTATATTTTGGTGGCTGTACATGTTTCTTTTCAATATAATAATAATAACAATAATAAAAGGAAATTTTTTCTTATAAACCGAAAATATTGGAGGTGCTGGTGACAGACAAAGTAGTGATATTGAGGAGTGGAAGGAGGAAATAGGATTTGATGCTTGGTCGCAGAGTGTAAAGAAGTTGAAGAGGAATGTTTTTCTCTTGAAAGAAACGATTGATTTTGTCAATATTGTCTTGAATGATGAGATCAAGTCGCAGAATTGAACTGTTGTTTAGATGATTATTACTTTTATCTTTGTTATTACGATCATGATGGTTGTCATTATTGCTTATATTGTTGATAGATCTACTTTTAATCCTACTACTACTGATAGGTTGATCCGGATTCTGCTGAATAAAAGGTGAAGGAGTAGAGGAAATCATTTTAGAGGGTAATGCTGATGATGATAATGCTGGTGGTGGTTTGGATAATAAAAATTTGTCTTCTTTTTGTTCTTCTCCAGTTTTTCTTCTGTTAACTTCTACCGTTATTGTTTGGAATGGCGATTGAAGATGCTGATGCTGTTCTGTTGAATGTTGAGACTTTTTTGTGGAATCCAATATAAATGGCGTTTGTTCATCACTATGATGTTGATGAGGTAATGGTGATGGCAGTTCTCTCTTTCCTCTTTGTAGTTGTTGTTGCGAAGATGTCGTATGTTGGGAAATTGATTTTGAACTTGCCGTGACTGTGGATTTTGATGATGGCGGTGACGGCGGGGAGGTTGTATGAGCCCGATGAAATGGCCCTTCTAAGTGCTCTGGTTTCATAAGACAATCTAATCTTTCCGAGTCCACTGGATGTCCCAAATACCCAAGTATTTCGATCAACTGTTGACGAGGATTCTTTTGTACGTCTTCGTGTAGTAATATCAAGTAGTCTTGAGAATTTTCCAGCCATGTCGTAATTAAAGATGTCCATAATGCGATATTTTTTCGAACAAACGTTAACCATTCTAAAAACAGACATAAAGATAAGAAAAATATAAGATTCATCGGTAAAAATATAATGGCTATGTGAATACATTGGGTGAAAAGTATTTTTCATCTAGCAAAAATAAAATGGACTAGAAAATGACATATAGTTCAACTATTTCAGAAATTTTGACAGAAACAGATTACAAACTTCATTGTCTTTATCTGAGGACATAGTATAATCTATAAAAACTAATGGTGTTGATAAAGACACAAAATTCCATTAGGATACCGGCTGTAAATCTGTAACCTGACCACGAAATCAAATTCTCATCGAGCAAATGTCCCACGTGGAACGTGAATGTACTTTGAAAACGATAGGTAACTCAAAAATTATATTCCAACTAAATTCATTTTGTACACGCGGTTGTGATTTTGTTCGAACACTTCATCAGCTTCTCACCAACCCTTTTTGATCAACTTTCTATTAAAAATATATGTTAAAAATTACTATTTGATGTATGCAAACTCAATTATTGAAACAAATATATAGTTTTGACAAACGGAAATGAAATTCATAGAGAATAATGGAGAGTGGTCAATTGAATCAAGGAAGCCAAAACTTTCAATCAACAACGGTCATTTGCTGATTTGATATGAAAGAGTAACTCACCTACGGTATAAAAACTTGCTTCTTTTGCAATCCCCTTGTGCCTATTCTTAACATGTTTATTGTTATGGATGAAATGCCACCATGAAACTAGAGCATCGTAAGGATTTCGTATGATGAGTATTCCCCGGTATTGAAACAAAGTCTGAGCATCTAATAAACTTTTTGTTTGATTCCCAATCGCAATGTGATGAGTTTTTTGTAGAATTGTACTGCCATCATAGGGTGGAAGAAATTCTCCCCATAGCCCCAGCGAATATAACGTTTTGTCTTTGTATACGCTCCCGGTAAAGTATCCTGTCGCACATTGAATTAAATAACGGAGCCACGAGTTGCCAGATCCAGGAAAACTTACTAATGCTCTGTAAATGTAAAAAAGTAAGAAAAGATTGAATTAAATTTGAAATTTGATAAAAGGTCGAATGAAATCATACAAAGTATTTCAATTATTTGTTGAAAGTTGTTTAGTAGTTGACTGAATGACCTATGTCCATTCTTTTAGCAATAACGTAATCATCAAATCATGACAACTGAGAGAAGCATATACTGTCTGTCAATAACAATTTCACTCTACTTTGTTCGATCAAACCTTGTTAAAATCAACTACATAGCCATTAACCTTTTGGCTTTGAAAGGAAGTAAAAGTTATTCTTTTAAAGCATAACGTCAAAACGAAAGTGAAATTAATTTTTTCATTGTTACAAATTGATAATGAGCTTGGATGACTACTTTTCTGTTGGCAAAATGCCTATTTTTCTTTAGATAGCTAGACAGCGTCAGTGTCAATGTTATTACTGATATATTTTTGTACTTTGTACAGACTTTAAAAGACTAAACTGGTAAAGCACGATTTAAAGATTTGGCAAAACTATATCAAAAGGTTTTGACTGACATATTTTTTCATTTATGTTATTACTGATATATTTTTGTACTTTGTACAGACTTTAAAAGACTAAACTGGTAAAGCACGATTTAAAGATTTGGCAAAACTATATCAAAAGGTTTTGACTGACATATTTTTTCATTTTAAATTAAAATATCAAATATGCGATTACACTTCATAAACACTAATTTAAAGGAAAAATGACTTACCGTGGCTTAAATGTGTCTGGCTGGGCGAATTTAACATTGAAACGTTTGCATTGCTCATCATCAATCCAGGGATAAAGGTAAGCCTCCGACAAGTCGGTTGGCTTACTTTTATCATCGTACCCCTTTCTATCCTTGTGGAAATTGTAAACTGTGTTGATTAGGTCTTGATGACCAGACCAAACTTTGGTGGGATAACTTCTCCAGGTTCCATCTTTCCGGTGTTTGTTCCTCGTTTTGAGCGTGTACAAAGTTTTCCTACGGAAAGGAATCTGTAGATGATTGTCACTTGTATGATTACTATAAGTGGAAGTTGCTCCCTTTACTTTACTCGAATAACTTTGCTTGACACTATTTTGCGTTAAATATTGAAATATTCCACTACCCCCGAATGGTTTCCGGTTAAATGTTTGATTATGCAAAGGATGTCTCGAATTTGTCTGCGAATCCAAGTTGTTGCTTACAACAAGCGCAAAAAGGAAAAGATAACAAAGACTTGCTATTCCGCCAAAGTAAATGAATGAAATTATGAATCTTCGATTGCCAGAGTTGTTGCAAAAAACACTTGCACTGCTGCTACTACCTGTCGAGCCAATTATTGGAGCTGGAATGGGCAACATTTTACTCATCCCCTTCTCTTAAATACAGTTGGCAGTGAGGTTGTTTTACAGTATTAAGATTTCGAGCTGTCAAAAATACATAAGAAAAATACATATAAAAGCATCATGATAAAATTGTTTGCTACAAGGCGGTTGCAAACTGCAAGCGCTTTCGCATTCCTTGCAGCGTAGTCATATCATCAGCGAGAATAGCAGAAAGTAAGTAGGTACCTTTCTGCTATCATCATCAACATTGTGTTCATTTGTTCATGATCATGAACTATAAGAAAAAGTAAAGTTGTTTGTTACAAGTTTACTATCATTAACTACCTAATTTTCTTTTTATAAAATATTGTTAAGATGTAACAATCATTAGTCAGTAGTTGCTGTGTAGGAAACGACGACTGACGCTATGCTCGCAAATGCTTTTGATATAGTCTAAATTTAACAATGCGCATAACTTGAATGATAGTGAGATTTTTCTACTTTTTATTGAATATCAAAGCAAAACGTGTGGTGCCTTCCTCTTACATTATCGTTTCAAATTTACTTTCTTTGTCCTTTATTGAGCGGTGAACTATCATTGAATCGGACCTTAGGAAAAATATCAGTTAAGGAAGTGATTACAACGGAGATTAATTCAAATGTTTTATATAAAAAAGCATTGAAAAGCAAAATCGTAAAATTACAAAGCATAAAATTTGAATTGTTCTAATTATGTTTCTAATATTGTAACCTATAATCTTCTGCCACACTGCCAATGCAAATTTTTAATGTCAGCAGGGGCTTTACCATCAATAAACCAATATGAATTGAGAAAAGTCAGATACAAGTTTAGCATAGTTGTGCAGCACACCGCGCCGCCAAAATGGTCACTCACATTTAGCTCTTCTTCATTTTAAACTAAATTATAGGGTATTTTAAATTTAATGTATATTCAAAGTGACATGTCATTAACAAGATTTCTCAAAGCGAGTATCAAAAACATAAGTTATATGGTGTTTATGAAATTGTCACAAAGAAAGTGTTAATAATTACTGTGTAGTAAGTAGGTGTTCAACAAACAAATAGCTTTGACTTCTCACATATCAATCAAGTCTTTTTGCTTTGATTACGATCTGAATTAGAGAGTAAAAATAATTCAACATTGAATTGCAAGCAGAAAAACTTGACTTTCAAAAATTGACAAGGTATCAGACCAAGTAAACTAGTAGGTACGCTATTTACCTTAATGTGTGTGCGTATCTGGTAATATCTAGTGTAACAGTTTAAATGCCATTTAACTGCTATACGTACATAAATCATGATTAGGGTGAAACTATGAAATGACTTATTTTTATTGTGGAAAGTTTTCTACTTTTGCCTTTGCTCTTCTCTCTTTTCCACGCCTTGAACACTGTCACTTATTAAGTTGATGATGATGTTATTATAACAATGCTGACCGTTATTATCACAGGTTTACTAGATAAAAAATTAGTGCAGCGTAGCAGATATAGCAGCAGAGAATGCTAGCGTAACAATAAAGAATGCAGTTTGCTTATTCGAGAGTTAAAAGTAGCTGAAAAGGAGGTGGATAAATTATATGAGGCAATGTAAACAATGAAATTTGCATAAAATACTCTCTCCTGCTGATCTCAAATTGTCGCATTTATCAAGAAAAGAAATTTGCTTCATTTATTTACCTAATTTTTTGGAGATATGAAATCCTGATTTTTCACAACAATGCCAAAGGAATTGCATGAATTGTGTCGTGTCGCACTTTTCTTCTTTTCGAATTTCTTTCTTTGAGCTATTATAAAGGGAATAGAAAACAAGGGAAGAACAGTGAGTTAGAGTGAGAGAGATTTTCTACTTTTGTACTCTTTTCCACTTGATCGGCAAACATCACTAAAAGGAAAATATCTTCTCCACCTCCTTTTTTTAAATTCTGGTGCACAACTATGCGCGCATTCACTTTTATAATACCGACCACTTCAAATCAAACAGGAAAGTTGGCATAAAACTATAAATTGAAGAGTGTATATGGTCTATCCTTCATCTTCAATAATAATATGTAACTTGATAAGGGGTCACGATAAAATCACTTTCTTTGAATATATGTCAATTTTAAAACATTTTTGTGATCACTTCTGCTCTCACTACAAAATCACAAACAAGTTCAATGTGTGAAAAATTGTTCTCGTTCTTAATTACTACAACTATTAACAACAAAAAATCAAGCAAAAAATAATTTAGAAATCAACGCGACTGTTTTGTTTTCACAAACAAGTACGATTAAGCTTACCACTTTGTATATTTCTGAGGAAAGAACATTTAGTTTAGAGGCAGCTCAACGTTAGCATTAAACTGATGAGTTTTTGGCAAGTCCTCAAGTGAATTTGAAAAAACTCCTAAAAAGACACTTTTACGGTAGTGGTTTTAAGAGGATGAGAAGAAAAATCGTAAAACTTTAAGCAAAGAGGAAAATCATAATTTTATGTAAGTTTTTCTACTTCCCGTTCCTCAGAAACTCAAAATATGACACAATCAGATACGGCAGAAGCAAATTATTTTTAAAAGAGGATAGTAGAGTTGGTTTTAACGATGTAATGTTCCATGTCAGAATTAAACAATAAAATATTCGGCTTTTTTCAAAGATAACGTTTTTGCAATTAATCCTATTTCTGACTCCCACCTTTAAATATGCTTTTCAGAAGCGCACAGTTTCTTAATTTTATAATCCTTGATTCTGCTCAAATAATAAAATGACAAGAACTTCCCCATCTGCATCTTATCATCATCCTTTTTACGTTATTTCAGTGCTCCCCATTCGTGAAAAGTAGAACATTTGACGAGCAAAGCTAGGATTATGTCTTTGTTGATATAGGTATTAGATATGTGGTAATGTGTAAGACAGGTGCCATGCACTAAATGTAGTGGCATTTTCCTGCAATTGTTCTATTTTAAAAAACCCACAATATTCGCAAAAAACTATAATCTGCAATGTAATAGAACCGGGGAAATATTATTAAGGTTAAGGATTGGTGTCATTTCAGTTGACATGTAGCAGGTGCATAGAGGAAATGCATTGGCAAATATAATTTACGATTGGTA
>JAANSO010003350.1:0-11609 GCA_036507315.1 Lepidocyrtus fimetarius | reverse complement strand
ACATAGTTAAAGAAAGATTGATACCTAATACAGTCCACTTATCGATAACCAGGATAACTAGAAATAGTTAAGGGATTTTAGCCCCAAAATATGGTCCTTCGAACCGGATCTGTGCAGTGATACCAGGAACTTAGTGATATTTTAACTTTAAAAAGTGAAATTGAACTTGTGAGTTAAGTGATTGCCAAAAAATGAGTGCTAAAGGCAACGCCAAGATGACCGATAAGGTTAAAAGACACGTCCAAGGCCCCAAAATGTTGGGTTATGATAAAGATGGAAATCAAGTTGAAGTCACAGCGGGCCCCTCCAAACCGTACACTATTCAGACAGCGTCAGAAGTCGCCGAAAGGAGCCATCATGATGATCAAGAAGGTGTTGGTTTCCACAGTACAGGAAGTGTGATCTCGGGGAAGTCGAAGAAATCCGTAGCAGCGTCGTCAAAGTCCGAAAAAAGCGCCGTTGTTTTATCTCAAGAAATCGAGTTGGAGGCTTCCAAGAAATTATTTGAAAAAGATGAAGAATTGAGAGAAGCTAACAAGGCTTTAGAGGAGGCTAGAATACATCGAGATCATATTCAAGAACGAATCAACTTCTATTTGAAGAAAGAAAATCCATCGGCTGAGGTTCTGGAGAAGGTCGACGATCTAGAAATTGAGCAGATGAATGCCAGTAGTGAAGTTAGACGTAAAGAACTGGTAGTTAAAAGCCTCAAAGAACGACTAGATGAAGAGAAGAAACTGATAGAAAAAGAAAAAGATGTCAAATTGACAACGATTCAAGAAAATCAGGACTCTGGAGATCAAGTCAACGTTGGCAACCTTGAAGATGTTGAAGAACACTTCAACCCAGATGACTACGAAGATGGTACTGAAGACGTAGAATTTGACGAACCTTTAGATGTGAAGAAGGGTTTGGAGGTTATGCAACGAAGACTTCGTCGTTTGGAAAGGAAAAAAAAGAAGGGCAAACTAACTAAAGAAGAAATAGAAAATGTAGCTCATCTGAAGTTTGTCAGCATTCCAAACGCAAAGCAGCAATTGGAAAGAGTTACTGGGCGGCCTGAAGGATTCAATCAGAAAGAAGAGGCTGGAGCATTACAAGTAAAACAGGAAACGTCTGACATAGGAAAATTCGCAATGGCTCTGATGCAGATGAATGATGTCGACAAGGACCTACCTCAATTTGATGGTAATCCTGCTTTTTGGGGTGAGTTCTATAGTGCCTATGAAAGAACAACTTTGAAGTTTGGATTCAGCAATGATCAAAATCTGGCCAGATTGCGAAAGAGTTTAACGGATAAAGCTAAAGAATCCGTTATTGGTATGTTTGCAAGCCCGGACAACGTTCCTCGGATAATGAAGAGCCTCGAAGAAGAATTCGGCAACCCGAAACAAATTATTACAAGTTTGATAAAGCAAGCTGCGAATTTAAAACCAATTGAAATCTGGGACTCCGAGGGGATCATCAAGTTCGAAAGGGTAGTGGACACTTTAGTCACGACAGCAAAATCACTTAAACAAGAAAACCATCTGTACAACCCGTTGCTACTTGATAAACTTTTTTCAAAACTGCCAGCTGCGTATAAATCAAGATGGATTGAGTACGTGGATAAAGAAGAACGTAGTGAGGATATATCGACATTTGCAGAGTGGTTGGATCAACGAGTTAAAACTGCTAGACGAATGAGAAGTTATCCTGAGGAGAAAACCCCTGAGAAAGCAAGTAATAAGCCATGGGAAGCTAGAAAAGATAAGGAGAGACGACGTGCACCGGGGGGTGCATTTGCAGTAGCAGAAGATAGTGAGGAAAGTGATAGTGATCAAATGAAAGAAAGAAAGTCTTCATTCAAAAGATGTGAGTGTTGTGATAAAGAGAATCACAACTTGTCCAAGTGTTGGAAGTTCGAGAAACTGGATCCCGACAGAAAGATGAAGATAGTGAAAAAGAAAGGTATTTGCTTTGGATGTTTACGACGTGGTCATTTATTCCGCGACTGTGAAGAAAAAAGAAAGTGCAAGTTGAATGGATGCCAAAGGTATCATCATCAGTTATTACACGAGTGCAGTTCGGAACGGTTGCATGAGAAAAAATGTACCGAAAAACAAGATAGCGAATCAGAATCGTCCATATCAATTTCTGAGAATGATAAGTCTGAACAGGAATCCGATGAGCAAGAGGAGACTTTTGGAGCAGCAAGTGGATCCAAGTCTTGTCTCTTACATATTTTGAAGGTCAACTTGAAAGGGCCAAAGGGAACAAAGTCCGTTTTTGCAATGTTGGATATTGGAGCTAGCCGAACCTTGTTGAATGAGAAGACTGCTAACGAGCTTGGACTTACTGGGAAGACAAAGCCAGTAACTTTTAATGTCCTTGGTGGGAGAAAAATGGAAATGAAGGACTCCCGTAGAGTGAAATGTGAAATCAGCGGACGCTGGAAAGGCTCGGAAATGCAGAAGATCAGTGGAATTGCTACTGTTCCAGAAATTGGAATACCAGCGCAGAGTCTGGACTTGAAGGGGTTACACCGTCGCTACCCGTACATGAAGAAAGCTGATCTGGAGGAATACAAGAATGCGGTTCCAGTAATGATTATTGGTAACGACAACTATCATTTGATTGACAGTACCAAGAAAATATATGGACCGAAGAAAACTGATCCAGTTGCAGTGAGATCAATTTTGGGATGGACGATTGGAGGAAAAGTCCGAAGACAGAAGTCCAAGAGAGTGGAGCCCTCCTTTGCCGCAGCTATTGAGCCCCAGAAAATTGAAGACAAGCAGCTGGAGAAGAAAAGGAAGAAGAAAATGTTCCAGGAGTTTACGACAGCAAAGACAGCTGAAATAGAGAAGCCTTGGAGAAACACGGACGTGAAACCGGACAAACCTTACTGGAAGAACCGGAAAGAACAGTCCTCAAAGAAGGAATGTGGGATGAAAAAGGACAAGGGGATAAAGTCCGAGAAGAAAGCGATGGAACGTAAGGAGTGAAAAGCCTTTGACTGAAAATCGAAGAAAGAATATTCAGGAAGAGCGAATCAATTGCGCTAAGGAAATTTATGAAAGAAGTATGGACGCAGTTTGGAATCCGAAGAACTTCCCGCGGCAAAAGAACAACTTTAGGAGTTTGGAGCAGAGTCCCAAACTGGGGGGTGAAATGTTACTTGCTACTTCAAATCCATTGAATGAAAATGTTGCAAAGGGAGAGCCAAAATCTAACTTTGGAACTGAAATTGTTTTTGTCATTGTACTAGAAACAATTGTCGGAGTAGCCGTGTTCATTGCCTTTCGTTACTCCAGAAAAATATTAGCAATTTTTACAAAGGTTAGATTTTCATTACAAAGCTCAAATTAAGAACGAGTTTCTATAAAGTGTAACATGATTCTTTACTGAATACTGATTTATACTGTTTTCAGCAGCGTTCGGAGA
This sequence comes from Lepidocyrtus fimetarius, assembly GCA_036507315.1. Lineage (NCBI taxonomy): Eukaryota > Metazoa > Arthropoda > Collembola > Entomobryomorpha > Entomobryidae > Lepidocyrtus > Lepidocyrtus fimetarius. Next base: position 8,183 of record JAANSO010003350.1, on the reverse strand, counting down.
CTGAGCAGGAAGCTAGAGCAAACATTGAAGTTTCCGTTGATGAAGCAACTTCTGTAACGGGATTAATTGCAGATGAACTGTAAACGGTGCTGCGTTAAAGGGAAAAAAGGAAGATGGCCTGATAAAATAGTTTTGCTTATTAAAGACAACAATTTGCATTTTAGCCAATCGTTCAGATATGTGAGCATTATTTTGAGCAAGTTGGCCTCGAACACCACAATTGTTTATTAAAAAATAAAATTTGTAATATTATAATCTATTTTATCTTAAATATATTACTTATTAAATGTCATCAAGAAAACTTCAATTCCATTTAAAAATTGAAGAGTATTGTTGCCGCGTGAAAGGAAAAAAGAAGATAAGAAGAAAATGAAGTGTTAAATTTATGTATTTTATGAGTTTCCATTTAGTTCTAAGATTTTCTATTGTTTTTGAATGGGGAATTGTTCCCCCCAATATCTCGGTCTTGTGGCTCTCAATTGATGTAACCATCTACTTGGAGTTGGTTTTTGTGTCAGAAAAATAGTTTGGAACCTTAAATTAATTTAGTTTTATATACAAGTATAAAAACCTTTGTAAAATTTAGGTTTAAAGTATGATCAGTAGATGGTGTGTTTTGTATGCATATCATGTGTTTCACATCACCCCAACAAAAGTGCACGAAAATGTAAGTTAGGCAAAATGCACTGTCCATGTGTTTGTGTATTGAGTGAACAGGAATTGGGAAGGAATGGACTTGGCTTTGAGATTCATTCGGTTGTATGCAACCATCAGTGTCAGTGTGTTCGCTCTCTGATCATTCGTTGAGTTGAAAGAAAATAAGATAATTTTAATTGAGATTCTGTAAAGTTATTATCCTTTGATTAATTTTGATTGTAACCAAAAAGATAAAGTCTATTTAATAAATTACTATTAAATAACATTTTGATAGCTCTGCTACAGCCAAGTGAGGCATTTAATTGATTGACAGCGCAAGCTGAAACATTTTTGCTAAGGATAAATTGCATCTCTTGCATTAGACCTGTTAGGTCACATAGTTAAAGAAAGATTGATACCTAATACAGTCCACTTATCGATAACCAGGATAACTAGAAATAGTTAAGGGATTTTAGCCCCAAAAAGTATTTAAAAGAAAAGTTAAAAATATCAAATTTTACATTGCATCCCAGACATCAAGCACATAATCCCAGGGAAACTCAGGCTGAACATTTTGGGGCAAAACTTGTTCACCCTCGGTTTCTCTGGGTTTATATGCTTTTGGGGAGATTTTGATCCAGCCATATCCAGTTTTACCTTCTGAGCAAGAGCAATGTAGAAAGAGTCAAAAAGGGTCGAATGAAAAGGATTAAGAAAAAAGTACCTTAAGCAACTGTCTATTTATTTCAAGTAGCAAATTACGGGTAGAAGTACCCAAAAAGTACTTTTTAGCTTAATGATTTAGCAAAGCAAAATATTTTATTTCAGCTAGCATTAATTGCTCCGTTTTTATCAATTTAAACGAATATCATTAAATTAAGGTTTAAAAAACGATACACTGCCAAATGCATTTATATTTTCTACATTTCACTTAAAACTTAATGCAGATAACGACTAGTAACTGCATAATCTTTTAGGCTTCAACGTAAATTAAATGGAATTAAAGCGAAACGACGATTGAAATTTTATATACGCCAATGCTATTCAAGTTTTTCAAATTTTTAATTAAAAATTTAAATTTATGTCCACTGCTAGTATTCCGCTCCTTCCCAGAGATTTCATTAATTTGCAAAAATTTTACACAAAAAATTTCAGTCAAAATACACAGGCAAGTGCACTAAATTGCGCAAGTTGAATTTCAAAATTCAGGACCTCTCTGCAAGAAGAAAAATGTATTTGGAATTCCACTTGCATTCCGTCGTTTGCTCTTCAAAAGGGGTCTGCAATTGAACATTTAAAGAGGTTGGTCGATCGTGTCCTTCAAAATGTTAATTAAAATAATTTTAATGTTTTTGGTTAAGTTTCTCTTTATTTATTAAGGCTTGTGACTGGGTATCAAACCCTTACTATTTTAGAAAAAACTAACTGTTGTTTATATTTTATCATAACATCCTGCATTGACTTTGAAATGCTCCCTGTTAAATTTATTGACAGAATATTTGATTATCTGTAAATATGAAACGGGCGGGCATATTGACCCGCTGGCAAAAATCCTCACTGGCAAAACGTTTGCTGGCTTATGGGTCTGCGGGCAAAAATCTCCGCTGGCATAAGGTCTTGCAGGCTTTTTGGTCCGCGGGCTTTTGAGCGCTGGCAAAGTGGCCGCTGGCTTATGCGTACTGGCTTTCGTCATACATCCCCTTAACAAGCAGCCTTAAAGGCAATATGGGAAAACATTATGGTCCATATCTTTGCGAGTTTCTTCAGGTCGTTTCTAAAATTTTGCACGTGATCTAATAAGGTCATAAGCTACTTCTCCTGAAATTTTTATCAAGAAATTCCATTCCGCACTTTTTTCAGTTACTGTTAGATTTGTACAAGAACAATAGAAATTAAATATGAGAGTTTCACCGTGTGTAAGGCTACTGTCGCTTATCCTTGCCTTTCAATATAGCAACGCTGAAGATTGGAAAGAAAACAGCGAAGGTAACAAAAATATTCTTTCAAATAATTAAACTAAAATAATTAAATCATATCTCTTTCTCAGTAGATGACAACGTTCAGGCATCAGCTTGCAAAGCAATAAAAGCTATAAAAAAGTCTTGAATAGAACGCAGACCTCCAATATAACGCGGGGGTATGGTACGGATACAGTTTACGACATAGAACGCGGGTCTGAATTATAACGCGGATGCACACCACCTGCCTACTTAAATATTGAAGGAAAACGGTTGCCAATCATTATTAAAAATACTTAGAAATAAAGTACCGACTGCAATACAAATTTACTTTTTAATTTGGTTAAACTATTTGCTCAATTTGTCAAACACTTCTCATTTTCAATTCAAGAATGTCAGAAACACTTCAATAGCTTTTTACATTACATAATCAAATATATTTTATCTTGCCCAGTCATTACTTTTAGTACATTCATTGCTATGTGAGACCACGAATCTACTTATCCACAGTTTCTTGCCTTATCAAGTAGAAAAACACGGTTGGCACCAAATCCTTAAATCACTTTTAGAATATTCTGATTTTTGTTTTGGAGCTCATAACTCCTGAAAATTATGAGCTTGATGCCAATATTGTTAAACATTTTGTTTATTTATTTCAATTTGAACTTTTATATAACCGCAGGATTTTCCAGTTATCCTAATTTGATTACTCCTTTTAATAACCCGATTTTAAAGGAATATTATGAAAACTTTTTCAAACTTTGGGGCAATCCTGGTGCCTAGCCAAGTGTGGATTTTACGAAGCTTTTTTAAAATTGGGATTCTAACTGTATTTTCTTAACAAATAACTTCAAAGGTCCCCTTAATAATACGTCAGTTATTTCTTCTCGTCTGGAAAAATTACTCTCTCAAATGTATACACTGGAGAGGACAAATATGCCACTCTCATCAGTAACTATGCGGATCAATTCCATATATTCAATTCATATTAAATTCTAAACCGTGGAACTGTCAAGTAAATGTTGGCATATGTCCGCGGATTTATGAATCACCACATGCCAAGCTTTAATTCTTTTGGAAAATACTTTTACATTTACGAATACATACTTGGGTTATTTTAATTTTTGTAATTGCTCCAAAAGTTCTGAAAATTTAGAGAATTTATTGCCTTGGGAAACAACATCCATTTTAATTTTTCTAATCCCCGCAGTTGAAGATTTTAATGTTCCCGGTCATTTCAAAATTGTTTGAAATAGCGGTAAAAGAAACATCACTGACTACAGCAAGAAATCAAGCTTATTTCTTTGCAGAAATGTCAAATTCTTCAGAATCTAATAAAATTGGAATTATTGTTACTGCGTGCGCTTTTTTGATTGTAAAGTAAATGTAAAACTTCAAATGATAGAATAGAATAGAATAGAATTTTATTGATTGCCCTTCTTGGGCCAAAGACCCTTAGAGCCTTAAACTTTTTTTTTACAATTTACAATTATTTGTAGTTCTTCTTATATTTAACAGATTGTATAAAAGATATTTATGAACTATTTATTTAATATGTTATGTTTTATGTTGTGTCAGCAAAATTAAAATTACGAGAATTTATTGTAAATGAAATGCGTTCTATTGAATTATAGTTAATAACATATTAAATAAAACTTCAAATGATAAAGTCAAGCTCGTTAAATATTCCGGAATTCATTCGCAGTTCTTTAATAAATAGCAACAACCTCAGGAATTCATTTAAGTTCTCATCGAGATTTATCCCAAACGAGTTTTCTTTTTCTTGCAAGCTCCTCAACATTGGAAGTCACCGTTGGCACAAACAGATGGAAATGGAAGTTTCGGAGTTTAAAAGTGGGATGTTGCCCGTTTACTTTTTGTTTTACTTTTGGACAGTCACATTTGGAAATAATAGCTTCCAATATAATGAAGTCGATGAGTACTACCAATCAACACTAGTCACATGCTTGGATGGGAAAACCTATCCAGGTTTTGAAGGGAAATATGTAAAATATATTTTGAATTTGAATATAGAATCCGATCCAAGCCGACAATTTCAGGCTCCGTTAAATATTGAGGATAAGCAAAGCGGATTCCAATTGGTTATCTGTGGATTCAGAGGAACAAGCGGGTTTCAATTTGAATAGCTCGTTAACATCTTTGACAGTTACATCTGGACCTGCTTAATCCTTTCTGTTTTAGTTCTCCCAAAAGTGGGGCAAATAGAGAAACGTAAATCAACAGGAGCAGAAAGATACTTTAGAAGATTGTTGAGCCATGTAAAAGTTCTTTTGGAGCAGGGAGATCCTTTCCGACAAGAAGCGTTTTCTTACTTCAGAAATGGCTTTGGCTGCATTATTTCTGGAATTGATTTAAGCAATGCTTACAAAAACATAAACGTCTAGAATATAATCGCTCCGAGGACACTGCAAAGATATGAAAATTTACATTAAGTGTTGAATGACGGAATAGAAATCTATTCCGAAGCCGAAATTCGTGATTTTTCAATGAATGAATGAAAAGTCCCTCAGGGCCGAATTTCTTCACTTTTAAAGGATTTTTACAAAAAATCCGCAGAGCCGAATTTCGTTATTTTTTGCTGGATTTTGTTCAAAACCTCTACAGAGCCTATTTTCTTCAATTTGTAAAGAATCCAACTGGAAAATCTACCAGAATTAAATTTCTTTGATTTTTACAGACTTTTCTATAAAAACCCCCACAGCCGATTTTTGCCCGAGTAGATCATTTGAAGGCAATTTGACCAATTTGCGTCAGTTTATGCTGGCATTCTGCCGGCAGATCTGCACCTGTAAATTTGTACGTAAATGATACTGGCACAGTGTCCAGATTGAGGCATTGATTTGCCATCGCAGGTATGGCATCGTTCCGACACATATCATTGGTTACTGCATCGATGTACTGGCACTGTACAGGCACTATGCATGATTTTTGCACATAAGTTATTAGGTAATTCTGTGTACAGGCGTGGTACTGGTAAGATGCCGTCCTTTTCTTTTTACTTAAAATTTTCCGTTAGATCTCATTTCTGATTGCGCGAACATGGTCTGCGCGCTGCATGATAGTATCAGCAGGGAATGACCATTGTTTTTATCAAATAGTCAAAGTTTAATTTTACGAAAGTTAAAAGTTTAAACCAAGTTAAATTAAGTGTCAAACTAGTAGTTTTTATTTAATATTTTAAATAGTCTACGTTGTAGAATAATTAATTTTACAAAAGAAATATGCTATTTTTCTATAACTTATTAAATATTATAGAAAGTAGATGTATTTAAAATATTAAGTAAGAAGTACTAGTTTTTTTTAAAGTGTTTTGAAACTTTTAACTAATAACTGTTGGAGTAATAACCTTTTATTTGATGGTTATCACCTAAAATCATTTTAAAATACAAGTGTCATCATATAAATATTGGAAAGTGAATTTTCCATTAAGCCTGTTGATTTTTTGTTATTTTTAATGTTTTTAAGTGCAATTAAAGTATTATATTTAAAAATAAATGCTCAAAAATTTCGTGATTTGATTTGATTTGCAATTTTAAATTAGTTAATTATGCACCATCAGCACTAGCATCGTATCATTATTCATTCATAAATCCTGCATCAAAATAGTACTGGCACAATAACGAATTTTAGGCAATACCGTTTCAATACAGGCAAACTAAAAGTGCCAGCATTGTGCCAATGCAAGTAGAGTAACTATGCATGCATTTGACTAGTTTGCCTTTACAGTGCCTGTACCGGGACATTACGCTATCTAGACTAGCTCTACTGACGGCGATTTAAAGGCAAATTTGCCAAAAAGGTACAGGCCAGTAACTGTAAATGACTTACTGGGCCAATACAGGCAGCTCTGATTTGATCTACTCGGGATAAGTTGAAGTGGCATAGCATGAACAATGGTAAAACTTTCCTTGGCTAAAACCGACAACAGAAAAGCTATTGAGACGAGTAAAAGTTATGTTAAATTTGAATTGCATAATCTACCAGATTTCGTATTATTTTGTAAATATCAATTTGCAATGATACCAAAACATAAAGTGTACCTACTAAAAACATATGTACTAGACTTGCGATACTAGAATATTTTATAATGTTAAGCGAGATTTTGTTAATAATAAAAAAATAACCCCTTAAATGTCCACTTGTTATTCAGGAAAATTGGAATATTACTACATCTGGGTGTAGTTCTCTCATAATTTTTACAAATATTTGATTATGGCGTCAGCATAAGGAATATTAACATGAATTAAAAAGATGATGTAAATTGCATAATTTGAAAATATTTTATACCTGCTTAGCATTAATTAAAACCAGATTGAAACCATTTTAAATCTTAAGAAAGAAATTAACGCCGATATCGCAGTTTCTAATCAAATAAATACATTAGTATTCTTTACGGTATTGCTCGGGAAACATGTCTTAGAGCAGATCCTGGACAAGCGCCGTTAATTCCTGAGTCTATTTCAATGTCGGCACTTCCACGTCAGCTACTCTGCTATTTTTACCTAGTCACCACCGCCCTCATCATCGTCAACAAATTAATCATCAGCATCGTCAATTTCTTCCTCATCCATGTGAGAATTTCAATTTTTCTTCAATCTGGGTCACTCTGCAGTTAATAAAAAGCTTAACATGAAGCTGTTGTTTTATATGAGGCGATCTTTCTGAAAACTGAAGAAATTTTGGCACAAACTGAAAAAGTAATCGCGCTAGACACAGAAATATTTTCTTGTTTTTTTCATTGGTTCGTTTTAGTTGGGGCCTAGGGCTCAAAGCAGATAAATATTTCATAATGAAATTAATCAAAAATTACTTGGAAGTTGGTAAGTTTTGTCGACACAAATTCCAACACATTATGGGAACCTCAGAATCTAATTAATCCAATTAATTTATTACAATGACAAAACAGGCAACTTCTGAAAGGCGTTGCATAATGCAAAGGAACAACAAGAATGAATTTTAACGAAAGACAGGCCTCAAATCGAATTCGTCATAGGTTTGACATCGGGCTTAAAAATTTCAAAAATAAATTAAACGATAGAATTATATTTTTGCAAAATTTTAAATTGTATAAATGCAGATCTTCTTCTTCCATATTCCCAAGCTTACAATTGAATACCACACAAAAAGGAGTATTGCATTTCCTAAGTTTCCATTAGAAAATTCAAAATATAAAGAAGTAGTCAATTTTTGATGCCTTCTTGCTCGTTAGTATTAGCGTTGAATTTGAACTTGCAATAATCTGAATAGTACGAAATGTCATTAAAGCTTTACACTTGATCTGCTTCGCAACTATTGGAGTAACAAATAGCCTGCGTCACAAAGACTAAACTCGTCCACAACAGAGTTTTAAATTTAAAAATCAGAATTTCCTAAACAGTTTATACAGCGAAAAGTCATGTTACCTTTGAAATTTTTACTTGTTAATTTTATAAAATTTTACTTGTGTCACCTGACTAGGGAAGCTCATGACATGTCACGCGCCTACAGACTAACCAGGCATGCCATCTGATGCAGTTTGACTCGTAGGTCACAAATCTGAAACAATTTTTCTGATCGGTCCACAGGTTC
>JAANSO010003349.1:0-11610 GCA_036507315.1 Lepidocyrtus fimetarius | reverse complement strand
GATAATACAACTGTGTGAATGACTACCAACTAACAACAACGGATTTAGCCCCTTACTCCACCTTTGTTTTACAGCCCAACAGTAACATTTTATGTGAGCTCTTTTCTTCCATCTTCCATTAAAAGCTTTTCTAATTATACTCACTGTCCAGTTTTCCATAAAGTTCAACAGTGATAGTATAAAAAAGCGGATGTTTAACCTAAAAATGCAATGCGAGGATTCGTTTTAACTTTCGCCATTTGCTCTGATCTGGAGACAGATAAACAGAGAAAGCGAGTGTGAGAGAAAAGGACTCTTGCAAGTAAGTAAAAATCGATTCAGCTTCCATTTTCCAGATCTCCCTTTCTTCCTTTCGAACCTGATTTTTATATGTGTAGCAGGGTTTAAAGGAATACTATAGCTTTTTGTCCATTTGCAAAAGTGAGCAGCATAGAAAAATGTAAAAACATATTATTACACCGTTTTCTTGTTTACTGCTGATAGCAAATAGTGATGTAATCGCTGAATATTCGCGTGACTGCTCTCGCAGATCAGCGTTCGTATACTTACTGTTTGATTACACGTACCTTATACAGTTACTGACTTGAGCTACTATAAATTGGAATAGACATTTGGGACTACCAAACTACCCCTATTAACTTTCACATTTTGTCAGTCATTCTTTCCCTGCTACCATTATACCAAACTACCCCTATTAACTTTCACATTTTGTCAGTCATTCGTTCCCTGCTACTAACCATTTGCATATATCCACATTATTTTCTGAAATTTCTACTGATCCAACTTATTTTTAGACTACAATAAGTAACTTTATATTCGTTTGTAGTAAGAAAATTTTGAACAATGGCACGTAGCTTGAAACAAGTGATAAGAAAGCAACACATTTCGCATTAGAAAGTCTAGTTTTTCGTTTAGAAGATGCGTATATATCACTTTCTTGAAAAAACTGCCAAGCAGCAGCACCCACACATATGACAAGCTTTTATGTAAGGAACTAAAAATTCGGTCCTTATATGATACTGTTGGTTGTGTGCCAGAATCAGCGCAACAATTCTTTTCTTGTAGCCAATTTATTATTATTATCATCAAAATGAAACACCATCCCCTCCAGAGGAAAAAGATAGATGAGAAAGGATGAGTTCACTTTACCCTTCTCCTAATGGATTATGTGTTATGTTATATGTAACTAGAAATGGAGAGTCTGTGCCTTTCTAGTTTTTGTTTGGGTTTTCCTGTTACTCTCGAGGCCTGGTCGCGACCATATCTTCAAAATAAAATAATCTTCAAACTAAAAGGTGCTAGAGGAGAAGGGTGTGAAGTAGAAAACACTCTTTTGGAGAAAGGGCTGCCTGGAAATAAATTACCTGCTGCTTTTCATGATGTCATACGCAACACATTCCAGGATTTTTTGTTCCATTTTTAAAATACAACATACAACTAGGCAAGAGAAAATTGGACGCAAGAATAATGTACAAACCTAATATACTATGGTAAAATTAATCGAAAAAGTTTACAAATGTTACCTATTTCCTCTTTCGTTTAGCTCGTTTTGCATGCTCATATATGTTGCTCAAAGACGACAAAGATGACATTTCCTTTTGGAATACAAAAGCGTATTAAAGCATGATTAAAAGAAAGAATAACTACATGAGTTAAAAACAGGTTGCAGGAAAAAGAATGAATGTCATATTATGTCTTACATTTATCTTCTTAATAGCATTTCTAAATAATGAAATTGGATGAAAGAAGAAAACAAAACATGTTCTTGTGTTTGTACTTTGTACTAACATTATTTAAATTTTCTTAAATTTAATTAAAAATGCTTTCTATTATAAGAAAGGATTTAAACCATATATAAAATTGGTAGAAAGCTCGTATTGCCCCAATTATATATAGATACGTAAGGAATATAATATGTGTTATAATTCATAGGTTATGCAATATTATGAACTATTCTTATAGTAATCAATAATCAACGATTTCATTAGGCAAATACAAGAAACAAATGGTGATTGATTAGTTTCATGTACAACCTAGACAAGGATAAATAAACAATTTTGTAAGCTTAAATCAGAACAGAATATTTATACTTACACAATCTTGGCGGGTTCCATTTTTCTTTAAAAGTTGTTTATAGCTTTTCGTTTTAAATGAAAAATTACACCACTGTGATTCTATACGTCAACTTATGCTTTGGAATATATAATCTGTGGTAAAAATGCCTTTACATGAAATAGGAAAAACTTTCCCTTTTCACTAGACTTGTAAAAAATTAGCACACAGACAGTGATTTAATAAGATTATATAGCTTTTACTTTTCTCAGAATTATGCCTCTATGTTTTGATCGATTACATTAAATTGTAAAGTTTTGTAACCCTTTGGTTCCTGACCCTGCACCTAGAGACCTTTTAAAAATATTTGTAGAAACACTAGAACCACTTTTAATCTTTGCTACATCTATCAAATGGAATGTGATCTTTAATTTGCCTCTGCTAAAAATCACGATTGGGTACTATATAGCAAATGGATATTTTTCTTGAAGATATGCCTATCGTTGACAAGATATTAGACAGGTATGATATGATATAGGTATATTATTTGATTATCTTTCGTTTTTAAAACTTAAATTCTCAAAAATCCCTTCAGAAAGAAATGGTAATTGCTTTGTACTTTATGTCCTGCCAATATTACAATATCTTAAATTCCTTTTTATTCTCGTGAAAGGTGAGAGAAACTTGTCTCAAATCAAGCACATAAAATATTATCTGATGTGTACTTTTATAACCTTCCCTAAAGCAAAAAAGAAAGAATTTATCAAAAGAATGAGCTCTCGGGCTTGAGATTTTTTATTACAACTCAAACGAAAGTAAGGAGAACAAGAGACTTGTTGAAGAAAAACTAAAACGATCCTGAAGCTAAAGCATCAGAGACAAAACTAACTGTGAGAAAATAGAAACGGGCCGAAACAGGGAAAGTGGAAAGCAACTAACAACACCAGAGAGAAAGACCTTGAAAGCATTTCTATAGTATATCCGGGATGTGCGAGCTTTTCTGGTAGTAAAGAATCTCATTCGTGGTGGCATCAGAAGCCTCGTCCTCTTCTTACTATCAGTATGCGATGCAATAACCTACAGGCCTTTCTCAAGCAACAGAAGCAATCGTATACCTTCCAAAATATTTTTTGAGAAGCTCCAACGAATAATGCATATCTCTGAAAGCTCTGAAAACTTTTGAATCCGTTCCTCCCTATCCAGTTTGCTTTAAGAGAATGAAAATACGAACTTGCACACATTGATTATTATTTGTAGATACATTTCTCTTAAGGAAAGTCAAATGACTTATATAACAGCAAAGTTCATGAAAGGAGTTAGCGGCTAATAGCCCTTCTAAACTATATTCTGAAATATCCAAGGGTAAAGTGTAAAATAGCTTTATAGAACGGTTATTGTATTGTGTGCTCCCTTTCTTCACTTTCACCATTCAGCAATGTTCAAGGGACCTCTTTTGCGAAAGGCAAAAATGATTCAAATATTAATGCATTTTAGATCCTTTCAATGTACTTGGAATGGAACACTTGTGTGGAATGAATGTGATATAAAGAAAAGGCATTTCCAAATTGAAAGTGAAAGTAAAATAAAATAAGTAGACAATCTCTAGCAATAAAAATAAGGTGTATAAAAACATTCCCAAACTAGAACGCTTCTGAAATGCGATAGAATCGATACACTTGTTCATTCAATTGAATAAAACTACAATAATAATCTTTGGTAACCCTTGCATTAGGTAACAGGAAGCATCAAAAATATTATTTCTTCCCATCAACCATGGACTAACACTTTTAAGCAATTTTATCAGCTTAGCTTTTGATGTTTTATTACGCATAAGGTTCTGAAATGATGAAAAGGACAAAGGACTAAAACCAGCACAAAATTGTTTAGACGTCCTTTTCCATGCAAAAACATTCCATCTGAACATAATGTACGTATACTTTTTTGTATTTGTCTAGAAATGAGCATTGTCACCAATTTACGAATACAACAGGCTTTTTATATTGCCGTAAATTATGAGCCTTCTTGGGTTCAAAGCTAGAAGGAACCCTAGGTTGATGGAATGGACGCCTACTAAGCGTTTAAGTGGAAAAAAGACTTTAACAACTGGCACGAATGTCAATAAAATCTACAACTTGTTCCTTCTCGCTTTTTTCTAACAGACAAAAATATGCGAACTATATATTTTTCTACTGTTACAACAGACAAACTTGTTATAAAATCTGATGTGGCTACCTATATTTTTGTCTGCCTCGTGTCATACATGTACAAGACTTATAAAAGACTATAAGAAATGTATGCACACAAGCAAATGTACAGTGTTTTGTTAATACTTTAAGTCTAATTTAATTGGTTAAAACGTACATTACGCTTTCAATCTTTTTAATCATTAGCAATGTTGTTTTCGTAAATACTAAAAATACAATGAGCATTTACTAATGAAAACTTTTATGTTTCGATTTTCTTCCAAGATAATTTTTTTTACTAACGTATTAGATGTAAGATTGCTTTCCTTTTGTCAATTTCTTCGAATAGTTTTTTACTTCTTGTTCTATAGTATTTAGAAACGTTAGTGGTATTTCGGAAGCTAAATGAGACAGTGATGCAGTTGTATTTTTCATTTTTACGACTGATAATAGGGCAATGTTCATCATATCGCACAAATTAGTACAAACACTAATGAGTAAGGAATGAAATAAGTGAAACGTAACGTGAAGATAATGACAATAAAATGAAGCATTAAACACATTCCTGATATTCTAACCAATGCATATTACATGGACTAACGAACATTGACACATGTCAAGGTTAATGCAATTTTACCCGCATCCTTTCTCCACAGCTTTTTCTATAAATGCCTAGTTATTTCACTATTATTTGCTTGTAGTCGTGATACAGCAACTTTATACTGTTTGTGTTTGAAACGACTATTACGAGTTATCTAACTATATTTTAGTTCACAGAGCTAAGGGAATAGATTCACGAGCTAAAAATCTTTCTCTTGCTATTAAAAAAGTCGTACAAAATAGAAAGTTTGTGCTAAGGATAAGTAGCCGAGCCGAACAGATACAGAAATAACAAGTAGAAAAACTATTTGACAAAGAAAAGTTGAAGCTTTTTAGCCGTCATCAACCCTTCATCATTACATCAAATGAAAAGTAAAACAAGCCCGACGTAACAATATAATAATTCGTTTGTAAACTTTCACCAACGCCTACAATCAACCTTTTAGATGTTTATATGTATAGCTACTGATATTTTTTCACTTTAGGGTACTATAATTTCTGCAAGGTTGAAGCCAAAAGCATCATCATCTAATTTGCAGAGAAACTCTTTTGGAATTTAGCTTGCTTTTTCCCTGAATCAATGTAAGGGAACAGGGAAAACCAAGAGAATCAACTCGCCCATGAGTCATATCTGTAAACTTATGTTTATTTACTGGGAAAACTCTTCAACTAAAAGCGAACACAGCTTTCACTTTTTGCTGCTTCAATTCATCTTCCCAAGTTGATGAAGTCAAAAGGGCAAAATGAAACAGCCAACTTTAGAGTCAGAACTAACGAGAATGAAGGATCACAAGTTGGAGTGGACTTTTTCCTTCAAAATAAAATGCGAATAGAAAGGATCAATACATAGAATTTGGTGGAGCCTACAACTGCATATCCCATAGCCAGGTTGAACAAAACCAACACTAAAAGCGACATTTAAAAAACAAAATCGGTCGGATTAATGACCAACCAATCACATCAAAGTCAGTCATAACTACAGATGTCAACATTTGTACATTCAGATCCCACGCGAGAAAAATATCATAATGATGAATTTTGGATGACTTTTATACATCCAACCAATGACATATATTTCTACCTTTGTTAAAAATCCCCTTACAACGCTAACCAAGCTTTATCGACATTAACAACGTAAGAGTGAGTTTTTCCAAGTTACACAGGGTTATGAATAATTAATTAATTAAACAGATGCACTGACGTAATGCCAGTTTAGTATCCGTTACATAAATAATGCCTACATATATAAAGCTAGTGAGCTAAAAAGTTCTTGTGTATATTGTTAGTGAATTCTACTAGTATTGTCAACTTTATGAAAAATATCTATTTCATATAGCATGCTAGATTAGACAAGCGTACTCATCAAACAAACTAAATGACAGACAAAATATAAACTGATATGTAATATACATTTCAAACTAAACTACTAAACTAAACGTATAAAGTAAAGAAATAAAAATAGACTTACAAAGGCGCACTCGTGACTGCGGTAGTAACGGTGCCAAATGTCTCCTCAATTTTCTGAACNATAGACTTACAAAGGCGCACTCGTGACTGCGGTAGTAACGGTGCCAAATGTCTCCTCAATTTTCTGAACCCTTTTGTAAATAATATATTGAGCAATTTTTCCGTGCAATAAAATCAGAGAAAGCATCATCCCATTTACATCATCATATACGAGGCCATAAAATATAGAAAATAGAACAAAAAATTAGAAATAATGACAGACTATATTAAAAAGAATGACTGGACGCCATAATAATTAGACTACGACTATATTGCAAGCTTTCGAATGATCACTACAATAAAAATTTTGGAAATAAGCAACTTATATAATAATAATGCGGGATAGGTATACATTATATTATTATCTTTGGTCTTATAATTGCCAGTGCATATAGCTATTCAAATTGTGACTTCTCTGTAGCCTTTCAATTTCCTTTGTTTGACATGACGTGAGTATGCATATCACATTACAACAACGGTTAGAAACACTATATATGAGGGTACTTACGCAGTAGAATCCCGGACATTTTTTATTCCTTGGCCCATATCCGAAGTTAATTCCGACCAAGCAGTAATTCCAAGCTTTCTCTTGAGTTCATGAGCCCTTCTCATTTTTGAGTTCAAAACCTAAAATTACGCAAATGTTAAAGTAACCTACAACAGGCGGAGATGATTTATTTTTGCTAATGCGTACTTGTCTTAAAGTTGCGATTTCATCCTCCACTTGGCTTAATTCTCCTTGCCATTCTGCACGAGCAGCTTGAAGCTCCTCTGCAGTCATATTTGGATCGATGGGCGAGCCAATATCGCTGGTAATTGAGTTGGATTGGCTCAAGCGGCCCAGACCCATTGGGTTGGCGTTAGGTTCTGAAAATAAATAATAACAATTGGAAATGATAATTTGTAATATGAAAGGATTAAATACATTTTACATAACATTGTTCGATTATATTATGCATTATATGAGTATTCCACCTTTTCTACTTTCGCTTTCACCTCCTTCGCCCAATGTGAGGAAGTTTTTAAAATGTTGGGCTGGACTTACTCGAGCAACATATGGCTTGTCCAAATTATGATACATTACTCTGACATTCTTTAAATTACCTCCTTTACCCTTAACCAAAATTTTTACTCGAGCAACTACTCTCTTAGCTGTATTTCGTACATTAGCTAATTTACTAGAGCTACCCGTACTTGTACTAGGAACTTCATCATCACAATTATTAATACTGAACTGAGTCTGTTGTTCATTGTCAAGAAAATCTAAAGAAACATTTTCGGTTTCTGGGAGAGATCCATCGACAAAGTCTGAAGCGCTACCACCACCCTCCACTGAAACCCTACCACCAATACCAGCGGCACAAGTAGCATCAAAGAATTCTAGGTCAGAACCTGAGTCATCGTCATTATCTACATCTACTATCTCCCCATCATCCTCTTCATCACTAGTAGATATTTGAAATTCAAAATCCTCCAGAATAAATTCTTGATCTAAAACAGTTAAATCTGGTTCAGGTTCCTCAGTGATTTTAAGGTTTCCAACTAGATCCGGAAGTGGATCTTCCAAATATTCATCCTTGGGGTGGTGCTCATGTAAGGGATCAATTTTTGATGGGGAGTTTCTCGCAGTAGATGATGAAGCAACAAATTTTGAATCATCACAGTCTGCCCCAGCAGGAGCATCATCGCCTTCTCTAATGCCCTCACCACACGAGAGATCCTTTTTGTTGTTATTCAAGCTATCCTCTTGGGATGCTTGCCCTTCCGTTTTTGTGCTCATGCTAGTAACAGATAAAGCTGTTGTTGCTTCCGGAGATAAACTTTCACTATAGTACCTCCAAATATTTAATAGCGCTAAACCGGAGGATTTTTGTGGTTACCAACAGTGCAAAAAACGTTAAACCAAACCACCAAACATTAAAAAACCATTTCGAAAGATAGACAACAGTTTTACTGGCCCATGCTTATTATCACAGATCGGTTATTTTAATGAATGTGGAATATTTTAAGTAATAGTAGCTTCCTTTGGTTTGCCTTCAAAACACGAGCACAAGCACCCAAGCACTGGTTTCTTATAATTACGGAATCCAAAGGTAACATGGATGATAAAAGTTTGTTTTCATGATCAGCGTCAGTCAAGACGATACTGATACTACTGAGTTCATCTTTTACGATGAAACATGTCAAAATTTAATTGCATACACTTTTCATTTACATACATAAACGGTAGAAGGTATGCAACAGATTTTTAATACATGACAGAAGATGTTACCAAATCATTCCCTACCCAATTCCCCCTTCACTTTGCCATGCTTTGTTGATGACATTGTTATGTCATAAGCTAGATTATATTGCAAAGTCATACAATTTCGTAAAAGAATATTTAATATCACATTTCAGTTTATCCTTGTCTGTCTTGCTTTGTCTAAAAATGTAACAGGATACTAACAAAGCACAGCCATGAGTCTCACTCCTATTTCAATTAAGAGGATAACGTTAATATAGGATACTCATTGGGGGATTAGTAGAGAAAACAAATATTTAGGGAATATTCATTTTATCTTGGGAGCGATTCCCTCAAATTAAACTTTCTCGTATTCACAGACTGTTCAAGTAGAAAACTCATTCACGACACGCACCAAAGAAAAGTCATTAAATATTCTGACTAAACTATTTAATAGCACTTTTACAATATGCAACAAGCACCAAAAATGTTCATCAACATGAAGTAATGTCAGCACCAAATAATTTTGTTTTACAAATAATCCATAAATTGTATGAACTAGATTGTGATTAACCCCTTATCAGCTTTTTCTTTAACCTTGCTCACTAGCAAGAACTCAATCAAACAAATCCACGTCATATTGGGGGATTAGTAGAGAAAACAAATATTTAGGGAATATTCATTTTATCTTGGGAGCGATTCCCTCAAATTAAACTTTCTCGTATTCACAGACTGTTCACGTAGAAAACTCATTCACGACACGCACCAAAGAAAAATCATTAAATATTATGACTAAACTATTTAATAGCACTTTTACAATATGCAACAAGCACCAAAAATGTTCATCAACATATGTATGAAGTAATGTCAGCACCAAATCATTTTGTTTTACAAATATTGTAATCCATAAATTGTATGAACTAGATTGTGATTAACCCCTTATCAGCTTTTTCTTTAACCTTGCTCACTAGCAAGAACTCAATCAAACAAATCCACGTCAAATCTCACTATGCAGATGGAAAACCGTATGCGTGAGCTCTGAATAAAAATATCTTTTTGATTTTTTTCTGGGAATTATAATTCCAATTAAAATACAATAGTGTTTCATACAATTGCTTAAATTCAAGATGGTATTGAAATTTGAAATTAGTTGGCTAATGATTACTTCATGAGAACCCCTTTTGATAAGTAGCACACGATGTAACTATTTCAAACGAGAAAGCTGACTATTCAATTCGTGTTGAAATAAGTTTCTGCGGCGATGTTCAAGCACTTTAATGATCTGTGCTCTCATTTAACTATCTCATGATGTACCTTCATTTTTTTAAAAACTGACGATGAGTTACTGTAAAACTAGAATAAAGGCATGGACGCAAGCTGATTTAGGTTTATGTTCGAGTTATATACAATCTACAGGTGGATTTGATAGTACATGAATGAGCACGTTGAATACCTGCAAATATATTTTACAGATTCTCAGCAGATGATTACCTATGTTTATTCTCTGACTTTTTGATGATGCTAACGTTGAACAATAAGTTTATTGTTAAGATAGGTATGCATATATCACCTGAAGCGAAATCTTTGTCAGATACTACAAATGCTTCATGCCCATGAAAATTGAATTGACATCAAAACTCACTACATCAACATGTCTTATCTATAAAAAAGAGAGACCATTTGTTGGCATTATTCTCTAATCATTAAATATCATCATCATCATAATGATTTCTACAAACTCTTTCATATTGCAACACGCAAAACCGCCATATAAATGTAAACACCGTAGATAGACCGTACTTTTGTATTTACAGTTTAGCTTACGCTTTTTAAAGATTTATGGCAACAAAAACTGCAGGAAGAACAGGTAGCGCAAATGCAAAGTGGAACCTTATGTTTATAGATAACCTATTCGATATATAATTTCAATCTTCCGCTATGTTGCTAATATTACTTGCCTGCTTTTATTTGCCATAATTTGAAATTTAAGATAGCAAAAATGTTTTTCAGGGATTGTTTACTGTATTAGAAGTTGATTACGACGTGACAAGCAAGGAGAAACACTGACTTCGACTGACGTGAATGGTATATTAGTTTCTTAGTTTTTTTGCTTTTTATTTGCCATAATTTGAAATTTAAGATAGCAAAAATGTTTTTCAGGGATTGTTTACTGTATTAGAAGTTGATTACGACGTGACAAGCAAGGAGAAACACTGACTGACGTGAATGGTGTATTCGTTTTTTAGTTTTTTGCATTATAACGGTGGTTTCTTTGAAATAGCGAGGTTTTATTTCTGCATGTCTATGCTTTTACCACTAGCTTGCATAATTTAGTTCATTTCTTAACATATAATAGAATACCCGTCCTTTAGTTTTATAAATTGATGCAGTTGCGAACAAGAAGCAACTCAAGCTATTCAATTGTTGGCAAAATATACAGTAACTTGTATTTTGCAACATTGGCGAATTTCAATTCATGAAATCTTTCTAATGTTTTGAATTTTTTCGCGTTCGGTTGACAGGGGCATTATATTTTACAAAATAATAATTTTTACGATTTAGTAAAAAACTATGCTAAAAGCATAGCTGTCTTCAGTAATAGCAATATGTAATGTGTCAATAGTAATAGCATCAGAATAAACAATAAAGAATTCAAATCAATAGCTAATTATTTTTATCATAAATGATGCGTTTGATGTCTAATATTTAAAAATTCTGGTCTTTTTAAAAATGATTGGGGCTAGAGATTTCGAGCCCTTTTGTAAAAATAGCAATTATCTCTATGTTGACCACACATAATCTAAAATTACAATTATTTAATTGTTTAACGCATTGGTACTAAGCAAACTTCGTTTTTCTGCCAACCGAAAGGGTTATGCCTTCCTCTCAGGTACCAATTCCAAGATTTCTTAACAGCAAATAGGCAATTTGAATTATAAGGCATGTGTCTATTTATATTTTTGTGGAATACTCATTGAATTATTTAGCTAGGTAAGGTGACAGTAATGGTTACTTACCGGCAGGACTTTGAAGACTCATTTTTAC
>JAANSO010003348.1:0-11610 GCA_036507315.1 Lepidocyrtus fimetarius | reverse complement strand
AAAGATATGGCAGAAAATGCAGCATTTATCTTCATTCACAGGATGCAGAAAAGAAAATAATTCTAAGATGCCATATATAAGAACCGCTTCAGTTCACGAAAATTTTGTCAATATCAATCTATATGTGCTTCAAAGAAGTTGATTAATTTTGGGGAAAATGTCAAAAAGTTTTCTTTTTTTGGTGGCAACTTTTGCCACACTTGTAATTGCGTTGGCTGCTGAAGCTGAAATAGAGGAGCAGCCAGTTAAAGAGGAAGAAGTGGCTAAAGCTGCTGCCGATGAGACTGGATTAACTGGAGAAAAATTTAGTACTGCTGAGGGAAGATATTACGGACACGGACATGGCTATGGGGGTAAACTATTACATTTTAATCCAATCTTGAAGAAATATTAATATTTGGCCCATTCGCAGGTCACGGTCACGGGGGTTATGGTGGATATAGGGGAGGCTATGGGCACGGGGGTGGCTACGGACACGGGGGAGGATATGGGCATGGGGGTGGCTACGGTGGGCACGGAGGAGGCTATGGACATGGAGGAGGCTACGGGCACGGGGGAGGGTATGGGCATGGGGGTGGCTACGGTGGACACGGGGGAGCCTATGGGGGTTATGGTGGGCACGGAGGAGCCTACGGGGGCTATGGTGGGCACGGGGGAGCCTATGGGGGATATGGTGGACACGGAGGAGCCTATGGGGGCTATGGTGGACACGGGGGAGGTCACGGAGGCTACGGAGGTATGCCAATAACTCAAAAATTATTTGAATGGAATATTTAATTAACTGTTATTCTATTCGCAGGTTACGGCGGATACGGTTATTATGGCTAGTCTCATAATTTGCAAGTAACATCAAGTGGCTTATTGTCATCGTTTAATTATTCAGTAAAGTCCCATGTTAATCTCAAGCTAAAAATAAAATGAGTTTATGTTTCTCTCTTAGAGCTATTATAATTTTCAAAACTATTTAATTTGATTTTATTAAATTATAAAGTGAGCTATAAAACAGTTAACAGAATCAAGAATTTTGCATGCATCCGGATTTTGTCAGGTAAATGTCCCGCAAAATGCGTTTGCATCTATGTATTACGTACGAATATAATAATGTCATATTTAAATAAAATATTTGTGTTGTTAAAGAATCAGTTATTTCCCAAAATGTTTGAATTATTAATAAAATACACCATAAGATGATAAGTATTAGTATAGTAAATTAATAGTATTGATATTACATCTACCAAGAACGTATCTATCTGGATTTTGAATCGTAGAAATATAACAATTTGTTCCAGTATTTCATTACAACAACCCTGTAAAAACTGACTTTACAGTAATTAAAGACATGTTTGGAAAGTCCTGCACATATCGGAAAATAATTATTAAATTATTGTACATTCATTGTAAAAGAAACTATATTACTTCATCGTAGATGTCAAATTTCACCAGATTCAACTTCCGATAAAGACGAGGTTCTACGCTGCCTCTTTGGAGATACAGACCTAGATCTCGAGTGCCTCCTAATTGAAGGTGTTGTAACAATGTCAATTAATACACAATATAAATAAAAATATAAACTAATAGAAATTATAAAAATAAATCCAACAATTTACTTCTGCCTTGATTTTCTATCTCTTGATCGAGACCGGGATTTAGATCTTTTCTTATGACGTGATTTATCCTTTTCCTTCCGTTC
This sequence comes from Lepidocyrtus fimetarius, assembly GCA_036507315.1. Classification (NCBI taxonomy): domain Eukaryota; kingdom Metazoa; phylum Arthropoda; class Collembola; order Entomobryomorpha; family Entomobryidae; genus Lepidocyrtus; species Lepidocyrtus fimetarius. The sequence goes on along the minus strand of JAANSO010003348.1, from coordinate 9,920 downwards.
ACTCCTGCTGTTCCTATCTCTCTCCCTACGTTCTCGACTATCACTTCGCCTTCTGTCTCGTCTATCCCTACTTCTACTACGACTATTTCCTCGTCGCTTGTTACGGTCATCTCTATCTCTACTCCTATTGCGTCTGCCACGCTCCTCAGCTTCATTTCCTCTGCGATTACTTCTGAGGGCTTCCCGGCGTGTCCTTCTACGCTCCTCCGCACTAGCCTAATAAACAATAATGGAGTAAATGTATATTAAAATTTAATAATTAATTCAATCTTCAATCATGAATAAAAACATTTAATTTTCTAAATAAAACACTACCTGGAACTCTTTCAAGGTTTCTCTAATTTTTATGAATCCCAAGTGAAGCTTTCCTCCAAAATGATCCGCGAGACGACGGTCATTATCATGAATGCCTAGATAAGCGCAACACACTTCACAAACTCGAAGTTTCTGTTGTTGATAAGTCGCCGCAGGAATACTCTGTCGATATTCGGCTTCAGCTTCAGATTTTTGCTTTCTCAAGTCATCTAATTTCTTCCATCAACTTCATACTTTCATCAACCAAACCCTCTTCGCCAAGTTTTTCAGCTTTAGCTAATGTTTCTCCTATTTTTTCCGCCAGTTCATGAACCTTGTCAGCTTTGATAGCCACTTCTGCTGATAACTCCTCTTGAGTTTCCGCAAGCCTTTTTCGAGCTTGCTCAGTTTTCCTGTCAGCATCTGCTATGAATGCTTCTAGTTGTTCCATAGCCTACGAACAAGCACAAACACAATTTAAAAAATTTTTGTAGCAAACGCACAGTTGCGTCTTTTAATGTTTTTGTCATTCTGTAAATATTGAAAACGCAAAATACCTCCAAGTCATAAAAATAATCTTTGTCCCTGATTTTACTTGCCGCTTCGTAATCAGCCTTCAAGGCCTGAAATTGAAATATAAACGAAATGACAGTTCAATAAATATATTTGGCACATCAAAACTTTTGCAAAACAAGAAAATATAAATCCTACATATAAATAGGTTTCTTACCAAATTATGGATTTTTGGACAATCCCCCAAATCCATTCGCTATAAAATGAAATAAGAAAAAATAGATTATTACGGATGCATGCTTGAGACTCGTTGGCATCTTACGTGAAATGAGTGGATAATGATCTACTCCAGCAAAGTGACCGCCCCACCTACAAAAGCTGCAGGCTTATCATGACTTTTATTTCGTTCGAGTATTAACATTATTACAAAAGAAGATATCCAACAAACAAGTCAATTACCCTCTATTCAAGGATTCAATACTCATGCAAAACGTCAACTTACCCAGCAGTATGTACGACTATTGTCCGTGAATAAAAATTACTTTGCCATTTCAGCTACTTGGACAGTTTGTCGTGTTAGTAAATTCATAAAAAGGATAATTATGATGTTTAAGTGGAAAGGAAAAGTACAATCAAATTGACTGTACAAAAAAAGTGAGACAACAATAACGGGAAAGCCAAGAAAAGAATTTTTCTTTGCAGCATTACTATCATCAACAGGAAATTAATAAAATACTATGGATTGGTCGTGCCTTTTATGATTTTTTAAAGATGGAAGAAAGTCGACTCTTTTGAAATAATATATTGGGATTCAAGAGTTTAGCCATACTTACTTATGGCTATGTTTAGTACTTACAAAAGATAAGCGATCCCTCAACATCATGGAATAAGTATCAAGTTGTTGGAATCAGACGATTTATGTGCCCTGCTCGAAACAGATGTCAACGGCTCTTGTTTGTCAGGGTAGTGAGAGTAGACACATTTGTCTATACAATAACAGTACACACCCAAAATTTTCCAACACACAATTTAATTAAAAATCTAACAATTTCCCGTTTGTGAAAATGAAATGAATTCCATGAATGGACTTAAAATCGCTTAAGAAAAGGATTTAGTAGACAAACATTCACTTACAAACCAACCCGACAGCTTTTCACATTTTCTTACTACAGACAGACTGTATGCGAAAGTACTAGGTGTCTGTGACAAGACAAGCCTGAAAATTATATTCAAGGAGATTATAAATCAGGTTCATACCTTTCATATGATCCGCATTTCGAAGTGTAAAAATTAAAAATTAATTTCATTTGTATTATAACATCTTTTACAAATGTCATTCCCATGAACTGTTCTAATCCCTACTGTTTGCAAAAACTATAAACCCATTTCTTTGTCATACATAAAAAGTAGACCAGAATTAAATAATCGCGTAAGCAAATTTTACGTATTACAAAACCTTTCACTTTCAGGTTATCTGTTTTGAGTAATTAATGAAAAACTAATCCTATCAAGAAATCTATAACCAGGAACACAGGTATCATGTGGATCTATGTGAATTATATAATCTAGCGAGGGTTGCTTGCAACAAGGATTAAATCATGAATTTCCGATATTTTTCTGTTTCATGTTGTTGATGGCTGCGATAATGAATTATCATATTGAAAACTTTAAATTGAACTTTGATAAAAAATAGNTGGCTGCGATAATGAATTATCATATTGAAAACTTTAAATTGAACTTTGATAAAAAATAGTCAGCTTTTGTACTAACCGTTGCAGCTAAGACATCGTACTGGCAGCACCCTAATAAGAATGCTTTGCAGACTCGTGAATCATCAAATTTCACTGTGATTTTCTCCTCGTCCCCTATTGAAAATAAACAGTTTCATAAAAATTGTCATTACTTTGGATAAGAGTAATAATGTAAGCTAAATATTTTAACTCACCATTTCTTGCCGTCCCCATCAGCTGATCCAACATTGCCCTCATTTGATCATGAGCCGTCATGATTACTACAATATTTCCTGAACACGTTTATCCGTAATAAAATTAAATCCAAATGATTTCTTCACTCCTCCAAAAAGAGTCCTCCAAACAGCTTACTTTTGCCTCCCAAAGATTACAACTATTTGATGGCAGCCTGCTGAAAATAATAATAGTCAACTTTTAAAATCTTAAACAATTCTACAACGTGTCTATTATCCTCAAAATTACTCAAAATCCCTTAGTTAATTGCTTTCGCCATGTTTATATAGAACAGCTGTGTTTATTTGTCGTTATTTCCTTACCTAAACAAGGCTTCCTTCTCAAGTTCCACTTCCGGATTCCCCAAACTTTTCTGTAACTCGTGGCCCCCCTTGTCCACTTCAAAACTGCCAAATATTTAATGAAACCATTCAAAAATTTCAAATCCGGGCTTTCCTTCTTCAATTCGGTGTCTTTTCAAAACACTTTAGCAAACCACTCAGCTCCTAAACTTGCGAGTGTGGTGAAAAGTAAAGCAATTTCGTGTTCCAAAGTGATAGGATTAAATTCTTACTGTCCCCATATAATCCTCTAACAATGTATTGGGCAATAGGCGGAGTCTCAAAACTTCTTCGAATACTCTTGTAATGCATAAACCAAATAGAGTTTCTAATCTGCCACGTCACATATCCTGCATAATGTCAATGTCTTGTCAAAGTGTCAAAAACTAATTATTTTAAAATTTCCTAATTTAAGCATTCCATACTCCAAAAATCAACTTCTATGAGCTGTAATTTAACTAATTTTGCAAAAATACTACAGCAAGTACTAGAATCAGCAAAATGACTGACATTTACTTTGACATTTATTCAGAAAATGACACTGACATTATGTAAAACTAGAACGGGAATATCGTCGCTGTAAAGAAAACAATAGAAAATGTGCATTAAAGAATTTTTGCTATCTGTTGACTATGTTTACGCGTAAAAACACACAGAGGATGAGTCCCTATCCCGTCTGTGCTTAACTTTGTTGATATGGGTTTTTGAATGTTTTTTGAATGAGGTGCATTTAACGCTGTGTTTCCTCCATGTTATTTGGGTAAAAAAGTAAAAAAAAGAAATGAAAGGAGCCAGAGAGAGCACAGCTCAACCTGCTGATCAACGCTTTTTTAATAGAACCCCAGAGAAGAAAATTCACCAAAGACTCACCATTTTTATGTGAACTAATCATTAAATTCCAGAGTTTTTAAAAAAATTGCTGAATTTTTAACATTTTATTGTGGAAAGCTCGGCAACAACTTTTTTTGTCGAAAGGGTTTTTTTAAAACTTGTGGGTTTTATTTTTAATATTTGGAGGGTTGACACGTTTTTGTGGAGGGGTGATAAGCTTCCGGTTTGGAGGGGCTGTCAGGTTTAGTCAGAGGGAAAAGGCTCACTGGAGAAAGTTTGGAAAGTGCTTTTGAAACTTTCGATTGCTTTGTTTGTGAAAATGCACTTTTCGTGATAAAGAAAATACACCAAAAAACAGTATTGCGATCCAAGAGATTTAAAATTTTGAGGAGAATAAAAGCTTGTTTTTTGTGCAATAATATGTTTTAAGGTTAATTGTGCCAACACTTTCATTGGCGTATAAAACAAGATCTGTATTCATCTTGCGGCTTTTGAAATTGTCAGAGAGCGTCATCAAGTTAAACTCTTTTACGAATTAAGAAAGTCGATGCATTTCCAGTGTGATATCTAGTAATTTATAAGATCTGTTTATGATATCAATATTTATAGTGAACTGATGACTAGTGATTTTATTTTGGAACTTTTAAAACATTGTGTTCCATTACGTTATTATGAACAGTTATATTTTTTAAGGAAATTACACATGAAGCTTTATTAAATAACTACGCCTGCAAGTACACAAACAATTTGCAATACTACCGATAGATTCTCTCGTTGAGATTTAGTCCGTAAGACAGTACATAGCTAATTACTTTTAAAGTTATTTTATCATTAGCCTGAAATTTAAAAAGTTCCTTATTCATTGTTCATCTAGATTCAATAATCCAAAGAGAAATCGACAAAGGAGTGCTGATTTATGACTTAAATCTAGATTGCAGTTAACCCAAACAGACTGGTAAGCGAATTAAACTTTTTGGCTTTAGGACAAAGAAATTGAAAGTGTCTCAGAAGTAGTATGCCTTAGTTTTATCAGATTTAAGTTATTTAAATCAAATTAAGTGCGAGGTAGTTCAAACAACATTTAACAGCAATCGCATTTAAAAGCATTAATTTTCAACAAATCGGTTGATTGAAGGGAATTGAATACGTTTGCAACAATTGCATGGAGTACAGCTAGCTTCTCATTTACTAAAGTGAAAGCACATAACAGCGTGTTTTTCTAAAGATAGAAACAATTCATTGTCGTTGATAATGCCATATCCTAAATAATGGATGCATTTTATGTAAATTATCTAATTTTAAAATTGCGTGGGCTATAACTTTACAATAAATGTTGCATGACAAGTTCACAACTATTCAACCAAAGGTTATTTTGAAAGTGAATTTTTTAAATCATTACACTGATGGATGATTCCGTTGCATTTTTAATAATGTTTGACAACAAGTTCTAATTTGGAAAACAAGTCTCGGGCAGAATATTTTTAAGCTGTCGTTTGCGTTAGTGTGGGGCGAAAAGAGACAGAATCAGAAAAGCTATCTATTAATTCATTCCAATAGTTGAGTAGTCTTCCTTTAAATGACGAGGATGACAGGGATTTTCACTCACCTTGACCCCGTTTTAATATTTTGATAATAAAAAAGCGTAAACTTACTGAATGGTGATTAGAAAGTACTCTCACTTACCACCAACCGCATCAGACAAGAAATAATAATGATCTAAATATTGATACATGACAATTTTTCCATTATGTTTTTGTCGCTGACTAAAGAATGAAAGCAAACTGCGACATAATATAAAAGCTGTAATACAATATTATTAGCATTTAAAGATTACATAATAATGTTTGAATTTATCATTTTTGCTGAGCATTGCTAACTAATAATAATACATATTTCCAGTAGAGGATGTTGTTGATCTGATCATGATGATGGTGACGTCTTATTATATTATTATAAACTCAAAATCAGCAAATGGAATTGGTAGCCGAGTTATATAGAGCTAGTGGAAGTGCCTAAATAAACTACCTAATCCATAGATCGGAGGCTGTAAAACGTAAAGGCAACAAATAAATGTATCTAAACAAACAAGGCAAATAAACGACGTCGGGACATGTTGTTGCTAGTTGCTCTAGATGGTGGTTCTCTCACAAACTTTGTTACATGTCCTCCACCATTATCATTATCATCATGATTACGTTTCTTCGGTGCTCACAGTTCAGGAAAAAGTATTTATATTTTAGTTTGCTCATGCTGATTTACTTTGAGGAGATTTAATAAGGTTGTTGAGCACCAATAAGTTGCAAAGGAATAGAAGGGAAAGAATTTATTAAAAGGGATAATATTATGTTGGAAGGAAATTTTATGCAGTTACGAAAAGAGTGAAACCAAACCACAACCAGTAAACCAATGCTTAGCTTTCATAGTCCCTTTCCTTTCACGCTAGTATTAATGGGCTTTCATGTAAATCTATGTATGTAGTTTTGGATTGGATTTTGGTGGTGGAGAGAAGAGAGGAAAAAGTGACGCGGAGAAGAAAAGAGCAAAAAAAGTTGCCTGAGAAAATTTTGCTCCCCAACACCCCTTCATCCGTAATGTCAGGGGAAATATCATCGTCATATACATATTATACAGAGTTATCCATGTTTGAAGCAAGTAGGAACCACCAGCACCACACCACAATAATACTGTGCATAAGTTTGATTTTGGGTTTACTATTTTTACTTAAGGTTTTCCTGTGCACAATTTGATCTGGCACACAGCATTTCATGTTATTTTATTGTTATTATAACTCTCCTCTTATTCCTTTCCTCGTTTTATATGATTCAGAGATATCCTGTCCTACACATTCAACTTTTTCATTCGTTCAGAAAAGGCACAAAAAGAATTTTCTGAACTTTGTAAAAACAAACTGAAACTGGCAAAATGGCAGTATTGCCACCACAACGTACAAAGTTTCATCATTGCGATCATGTATAGACAAGAGGGATGTATGAACGGTCCTACAATATTTTGATAAAGGGAGAGAGAAAAGTCTTCACGTTCTATTCTCTCCACTATTCTTAGGACAGGACAAGCTATATATAAAAGTTTGTAAATTTGAGGATTGGACTTGTGTGAGAAGAAGAATATGTGAGCATTAGCTATTGCATATACATTGACGTAATAGTAAATACAAGCAAGAATTTCAACCTACCTTACCTCAAAATAAGAAAAAATAGAACTGCACCAGAAAATTGTATCATGAAGCAGAAACTCGGCTGAAAGCTTTTTGAAAGTCTTTCACAGTATTTATCATCGGTCGGTCGGTCGGTATATGTGTAAAAGAATGACTTACTTAAAAAGAAGAAGGACTAAAGGTATATATCGTAAAGGCAAAATATAGACTCATAAAACTCTTCTATAAGAACAACTCGCTTGCTTTACCGTAGGTGTTGTTTGTAACGCTATGCGCTATATGTGATAAAAGGATGAATTGTTAAAGCGCAAAAAGGGAGAGAGAGAGAGAGAGTCGAAAGAAGCCAACCGAGAGCTTTGGATTTGCTCATAGAAACTAAAATGAGAAGATGGAGATTTTTTACTGTTGTTAAAGGCATATAACAAGGTATGATATGATACCTACAACAGCACCAGAACCGTAATTATCATCATCAACATGATCATATATACCATTTTATGACATACGAACGCAAGAGAACCAAGCTCTTATAAAGTGCACCTTACATAATGGAAGAATAAATTTTCTATACATTTATTGTAAGTAGAGCTAGAAAACTGGTTCTGTTTCAGCTCTCGACAACAACATCATCATCGAATCAGAGAGAGGTTATAATAAGAAAGGATATGTTATATGTTTCACATGCCTACATATATTGTGCTACCTACAATAATAGATTTGTTGCTGCTATGTATATCGCATATTTTCATGTTGTTCCATCTGCATCTCTCTGTAGTCTTTACGACAAAAACGCTAAATAACAGACAGTCTAAGGAGAAATGGGAGAGAGAGATGAGTGAAGCGTTTTTAAAACTCTTCTCTTACAATTTTAAACTTTGCAATATTTAAAGAGGAAAGGCTAATTTACTAAAATTGCAAACTGAAGAGATTTATTAAAATGGGATAGAAGAAATTTTTAAAAACTGACTGTGTGGATATGATGGACTATTTTTGAAAATTAAAAATATTTACGAGGAGTAAGTAGGCAGAAGAGAGGAGGATTGCAATCAAAAGTGTGCGATTGGAGAAGATTGATACGCAAACACACGACTGCACAAAAATCCATTTATTGTTTTGTGCTGTTTGTTTCACATTTTTATTCGGTGGATGACTGCGCTCAACATATTTCATAGATGATAGAGAATAATTTTAAGTGAGAGAGTAACAAAGTCTGCTGGAATCAATTTTGGTGTTGATTGTTGGTATTTTTCTGATATGGAGAGATCTCATTTGATTCTCTGTGGAGGACCTACTTATTATTTACAATCCTAGTATAACGAACAAATTTCGGACACATTATTTTCCAATGTTCAAAAAATATTTATTTTAATTAACTGGTGATAATTAACCAAAAAGTGCAGTTTGATGAATTTACCTTAAATTTTAATTTTACAACTTAATGAACAAAAATACAATAAAAAACTTATGATTGGATTTAATGAATCCAGAATCCAATACATATATGCCAGTTTCTATTCGCCATATTCCTACAATTGATGCTAAAAGCTCATTTCTGATACGCATGCAGACATCGCTTTATATACTGATTAACGTGTTTTAAAAAAGTGCTAAATTAGTCTATATTTCTTCAATCCGTATTTCATAAATATTCCAAGTGGTGGTTTGACGGGTTTGTCATTCCCTCATTCGCTATCGGCCAGACTTGATCTATTGTTGGAGATTCAAATTTAACTCCGTCAGTTTTCTATAGCTCATAGTTTTGTGGTGTTTATTTTGCAAAGAGAAAGCAAAGCCTGATATTTGGTGGATATTTTTTACTACAACTGAATAATAAATTTTGCTGGAGTGGAAATAAAAAACTAATTCGTTTGGATGGTTAGTCCTACGTTGTGCATCCAAAGTCGTTATTGGTATTGACATCTGGATCTGAAAAGTTTTGCTATTATCACAATTTGCAATACATGAACAAAACACCCAGAAACCATTTGGAATTAAATTCTGAGGTTATAAAAAGTATTAATCTAATCATACATTGAGCTCATCAACCATCACCAAGCTAAAAAAAATCGTTTACTCTTTTACAAAGTTCAAATAAATACAATAAACATCCTTTCATATATTTTAATAAAAGTTCATCCTTAGAAATAATAATAATCAGTCAAAGAAGATTATTTAATTACCGGATAAGAGTATAGAAGGACATTGAAAGTGAGTTTTAAAGTTGATCTTATTTTTCACATCCACGAAAAAACCTAACTGTAGAACTCGCAGCAACGATTTTATGGAATAAAAATATTTTATTAACTAAAAAACACAAAAATACAAAAAAATAACAGTAAAACAAAGGGTTCCCAGTGAGAGATTTCTGTGTTCTGAATTGTGCTACTATAAATAATTATTAAAAAGAACATTAAAAGCTATAACTCATATAGTTGGAATTAATATGTCGGTGAAATTGTTTGTGACAAAATTGTAAAACTGACAAGTCTTTGTTTCCTAACGGTGATATTTTTTAATCATAATCAAATACATATTTAAGGAAACTATTTGCATAGGAAATGCATCTCGGGAACCTCTGTTTAGTCGGATTATGATATTACTTCCGTTTCCAAAAACACATCAAAAGATATATATCGTGCGTAATAAATCCTTGCAAAGAAAATCGTATACTAACTTTTCACCTTTTTTCGAGTTTATGAAGACATTACCAATCGAAGATAAAATTCAATTTTATCTTATGTGTTATACAGTGTTTCATTAAACTAGTAAAGACAACGGATGACAGCCGCGCCTGCTACCTCG
>JAANSO010003347.1:0-11613 GCA_036507315.1 Lepidocyrtus fimetarius | reverse complement strand
CTGGAATTCTCGTTCTCTTGTGGTAATCTTTGGCTTTTAATCCTTGCTTGGCGTAAACTGGTTTATAATATATAAATTTGTGGACATGCAACTTTACGTAAATACCTTATATTAACGTTAAGTGTAAATAGTGTAAGCTTACTTATTTCTCGTATCTTTGTATAAATTTTCTGTAAAACGCATTTTTATCATGTATTGCTGGTAGTTGAATAAAATTGTCATGCAAAGCAAAAACTTATTTGAAAACGAATTATTATATAGTTTTCGCAAATGTTGGTTTGTCTAAAGTTAATGATATGAATTTTAAAAAATTAAGTAAATAATTTAACATTTCACACTCGTCAGACAACCTTTTAAAAATAAGGTACCAAAAACATTATTTTACCTATAAATTTCCCATTGTGTGTTCTTAATTTTATACCTCACAAAACAAATGTTACTTTAAATAATGTCCATTAACTAAACGGGTGAAAGCGGAGAAAGGACAAATAATGTATGTATTGGATTTTTGCTAATCGAAAGCTAAATTCACGTTTGCAATTCTACTGCGCAGTTTTTGTTTACTATTTGATCTCATTTATTGATTCGACTAGCAATACTTATGCAAATTAAGGTGCTTTCTTATTCTTCCAATTCTTTCTTTAAAGAAAATAAACTTTTTATCCTTTCTTTACAATTTTCATGGAATAGCAAACGATGAAAGGGTACTCCATTTGGGGCGCAGTAGTACCAAAGCAATATTATTATCATTCTTTTTTCTTTCCCTGGAAATAAAGAGGGACAGTGAAAAATTGGCTTTTGCCTCACCTCCGACAAGGCTCTGTCTTTTTTCTCCTCCTTCCGAGTGGAAATCAGCAGGTAGCCATTGTAATACTCTCTTTACGAGTATTCCCCTTATTTCCTTATTCCATTCACACAACATTGTACAAGAATACAAAAGATACAATCAAAGAATGGAAAGAAAACTGCTGCTGTACTCAGAAAGAGACTTCTTGAGGAAACATCCAAGTTTTGTTTTTCATTCCATTTTATAAACTTTTCATACTTATCGTCAAACCAGACATTTTACTTTAGAATTTCCTCTACGTCCGTTGCTCCCGGAGTGACCTTTCATTACATTCTTACTATTTACATTGGGAAAACAAATATTTCCTACGATGCAGCTTATTTGAAAGAGTTTATTAAAAGCTTGTCGATGATAATAATAAGCAAGCAATGAAACTGTTACCCAGAAATTGGTGCAAAGCAACTACTGAGAGTTTGTCAACAAACTTGCCCTGATATAGGTATATGCATTTATTTACTCATTTCTCCTTGATTTCCCTTTCATTTTATTTTTTGCTTCCTCATGATAAGGAGTTTCAAAAAATAAAAAAAGGAAGTGAGAAGCCAATGAACCGGTTGACTCATCTCATCACCCTGTCATTTTCCAGTTCTCTTTTCTCATCCATATTATTATCTCCTTGAATGGAAATAAAATGAACGGGCAAAAGAGAAAGTTTTTTATTCATACTTATATTGCAAGTCTTCTTGTCCTGTACTGTTTTCTTTTTAGAGGGTTGCAGACAATTTTTATGTACTTTTGTAAATATATGTGCCTTTTCTTCGACATATTCTTCACATTTCTGTTTTTGTATTCTTCTTTTGTAACAATTTTAAGTTAACAGGACATATTTTATATTTCTCACTTCTGATTCACTTTTTTATGCATGTCTTGTGTCTGTGGCTCTTTTTTGGCTCTTGTCTCCTCTAAATTTGAAACAGTTGTATATTTATAAAAGGAAATATGACAACAAAAGAGTGAGGAAAGCTGCTCCACTTCTATTTTCTCCATTTCTTCATAAGTGATAAGCAGAAGAAGGAAGTTGAGCTCAAATGGATAGAGGAAAAGAGTGAATGGCCCTAGAAAACCTTTTTTCAAAACTCTGTTCACTTGAAATGCAAAATAAAACAAATCTATTTTCTTTCATTCCATGAAACTCAGTTTCTGACTTTTATTGTATGCTTCTACTCAATGTATTCATTCACATAATGCCTATATACTCCATCTACTTAAGGTATACCAGCTGCATAGCTTTCTTGTTTAGGTCCCATAATTCCCACCAACAACAACTACTGCCAGTGTGCTACTGCTGATTCTCTTGCTTTATCAAATGGCAAGAGAAAAAGTTTTTATTTTCTGGCTCTTTCATTGAATATATTTAGCATTAGATAGCAGGATGGACGGTGAAAGAAAAGCAAAAAAAGCCCAAAGTGGCGACTAGAGCAAGAGCATAACATTCAATATAATTGAGAAAGGAGAATAAAAAGCTTTCAGAAAAAACTCTCTACTACTTATGCTGTCATCCTACCGATACCGTGTAACCGTAGACCAAAAACTAAACTAAAGAACGTCCAACTCGACTAAAAACTTTCACAAAAGCCAACTTTCCCTTTTTATTATTCCCTCCAAAAAAGTCAACCAACATCATCGTCATCATCTGTCCACTATATGAAAAACCTCATCATCGAAAACATTTCCAACGCATTCATTTTATTTATTCTATTGAATTCTCCCTTCTACTCATTCTTCCTTCAAATGTACTTTCAATACGGCTACCAACCGAGTACGGTTGATTTTTTTTCTTTCCAAACTTTTTTATTAGATTTTCCATCACTTATTCCCCTTCTCCATCTTTTTTTCTTTCATTTTACACACACAGCCACATCCTTCAAATAACATTTTCTGTCCTTCACATCATCATCGTCACTCATCCAAAATTCTGAGAGAATGGCGAATGTCACACAGCTTTAAAAACAATTCTCACATCAATTCAGTTGACTAACTTCACAACTTCTACATAGCAAATGGAAAGAGAAAGAGTGAAAAATCTCTTGAAGAAAAAAGTCTGAAATTCCCTTCACAACTTTTCAGATTTACCATTCCTTCCTCTTTTTGTAAATAAATAGGCCCTTGTGGATTCCATTTTAGCTTAAAATTCTTCACTCACTACTTATGCCTTATAACGCAGAAAACCAACCCAAAAGCTAAACACTAACAAAGCAAAAGAGAAATCACGTCAAAATTTATTTAGCATTTGATTTATTCATAGTTTTATTTTGGCTTTTAAAGAGCAATACCCAACCACTCACTAACACTTTCACTTTTATAATACGAACAAGTTTTTATGCATATGTATGCAAATGAAAGTTATCAAGTTACAAGCAATCCCACTTATCCCATTTTACTTTTTTATTTTCTCCATACCCTCTCCTTCTCAAGCCGATTTGCAAATTGCACAAATCCTTCCTATTCCCTTTAGTTCCATCTCTTATCAATTCCAATCCATTTTACATGGCTGTAATCTTATTTAAATTTCTATAATATCCTATTTTGCTCCTCTTTTTATTATAAATTTTATACGGCTCATAAAGTCTTTGAGTAAGCTTAAAAGTTAGGTTAGGCTTAATACAAAACGCGGCGTAGCACTCTTTAAATTTAATAAAACCGCTTATTCATTTCTTTTATTTACTTTCCTCATCCGCATCAAAAAATTTGCATTTGCTTGCGTCATTTTTATCTCTTTTTCATTTAAAACTGTTTTTACCACAGTAGTAGAATGGAATTGTCGAGAGAAATGCTTTTAAATCTGTTCCAGATTAACATGATAACGAGACTTGTTGTGTTTGAGGTTGCCCTGATATAAGTTGAAATGCAAAAGGAAAATGAGATCTTCCCTTATCACTTTGCTCTGCTATATTTCCTTACTTTTTTGTTATGATGACTTCATTATTAGGCTTTTGGCGTGCTGCGAATTAATTAGGAACGGGCTAGGCAGACTGTCGGAATGAATTTTATTCCATTTTCATTCTTTTGTAAGTGACTATGCATGTTGAGCAAAAATAGTCATCGTATCCCTTTATTTCCTCTGCATATATGCGGTGGCGGCAGAGTAGGAGGTGGAGGAGGAGAAACAACGTCCCTTGCGGTTGGTTACTCTTTACTCACAGCAGCCAAAGTGTTTTTATTTTATTGTGCCCATGTTTGCTTGGACTTTGTGTAGAAGGAAGAACGGATAGGAGTGTGAGAGAATGCGGTCGGGTGGTTTTCGTGGTGAAAAAATAGCAAAGGATCTCTCTCAAACAAATAAAAAATCACACATAGCTTTGGCAATAAAGGGAGTGAATAACAGACCTCTTTTTACCTATTTGCATGTGATTTTGTAAAAATTTGGGTAATTTTTATTTTTAGGAGTCATAGTCATACATTGAAACATAATTTTTAAAAACGTAGCATCTACTTCATATACGTTTTATGGTAGACGTGGAAGAATAATATACCGAAAATGCAAAAAAAACTTAAATTGGTTCTTCTTAATAACATTGATTCGTTAATGGAATGAAAAAATTCCTCACAAGCAAGTTCAATTACGGAGTACCATTTCAATCATCAACATCTTCAGAAAATAATAAAATGCATTAAATGGCTTCTGAAATTGGAAGCGAAGCCAAAAGACCTACGTTTTTTTCTAAATGGAAGACTTTTTTTGTATAAAAATTCCTCACAAACAAGTTCAATTACGGAGTACCAATTCAATCATCAACATCTTCAGAAAATAATAAAATGCATTAAATGGCTTCTGAAATTGGAAGCGAAGCCAAAAGACCTACGTTTTTTTCTAAATGGAAGACTTTTTTGTACTCAATACAATTTTTATTACGGAGAAAGGCACAAAAGACAGTCAAGGCTAGACTACAAAGAAAGACACTGCCACACACATTTCTCCATTATTTTCACTGCTCATCTGCTGGTTGTTCTGTCTCCTCTTGCTCTCCTATTTGTTCCCTATTCAATTCAACAGTCGAAAAAAAACCAAAATGGGTATTTGTTTGGTGGCGTGCAAAGCAATGCCATGGCAAACTACTGCTGATGGCCTTCATTTCATTTCACGTTAGACATCAACTTGGCAAGCCCACACCAGCCAGCAACGTTTCCTTGCTAGGACCGGAGACAAAGTAGTTGATAGTAATACCAATACCTAATATACTTCCTCATTACTACTCACTAAAATCATGGGAAGATGCTACATGAAAAAGTTTTCAGTACTGATTTTTTTTACTAATAAAGCATAAATTCACTTTTTATTCACTTTTGAATACAAATTGCAACTTGGAATCTCATTCCGTCTTATGCCCTTCAGGTTTTAAATAAATTCTGAGAATAATATGCGCTTTTTTCCCTTGCATTCCTTTCCCTTAAGCTTTAGAAATGATTCCATGTGGCTTTTAAGGAATGAGATACACTCCTGTTCAAAGTTATTTGCATATTTCTGGTAGATGATTTGATGATAAAAGCTTTTATATAATGCTATGAGATGAATGGCTATGTGGCAAAGTACCTTTGTGCCTAAATTATACGACAATGATTGTTAGATTGTTGTTATTATAGGAAATATGCAAGATCATTATCAAAAGAGAAAGCGAGAGAAATTCTTTCCACTTTCAAAGTCATGAAGAGCACGTTCTTGTTAGAAAACAGGAATCTCACAGTGAAGACGTTTGGACAAAAGGAGAAATGAACTTTCTAGGAACATTGTGGTGGGCTTGTATGTAAAAGAAAATTATATCAAAAGTAAAAATCTTTTAAGTTTCTGTTTTACTGACTAACTTCTCCGTCTCAAAAATTTCAGCTAAAGCTGAGCTAGACTAGAATTCATATGAAAATCTGATTGAGAAGGACTTAAGTACGAAATGAAAATGGAAAAAGACCATGGGCAATGGAAATGAAATTGGGAGGGATGCAGATTCTTCTCGAACAAATAGTCAGCAGTCGTCTCTTTTAAAACTTATTTCATTTTTTTGCGTTCTCGTAATGCGTAGCATTTTCAACTCACGCCCTTGCAAAGGTTGAAGGAATAAAATGCTGATGGAAGAGAAAACAAGGTATTTGAAAATCATTCTCGGTTTTTCTTTTCAGGACTAGTCAAGTCAAGGTTACTTTCTCATCATTATCATCGTAGTAAAATGCAATGCCTTCTTCATCCATGTTCAACTGAACCACAAAAGAAAGAAAAGAAGAAAACTAGGCTGGGTCGTTCTGTGTAACAATGAAAATGGGATGGCAAGGTTGTCAGTAGTGCTTTTTTGCTCAGGAGGTAATAATAATGATACGGATAAGGCTTTTTGTCTGCCAGCCCAAAAGCCGAAGCCAATGCCAAACTCACAGAAAGAGCCACAAAACCTTTTTTCTGATCAGAAAAGAGCTTTACCGATTCAACAATTTACAATAGTAAGCCAGTAGTATAAATGGTGAAAGCAAAATTCAATCGGGATCCCAATCTAGGGATAGGCCAGGACAACCGAATAAATGTACACGGAAAGCGAATCTTTGGATAAAATATCTACCTAACTAAATGAAGTATAAAAGCAAAAAAGTAAAAAGTAGTAGGTATAGGAAGGGTTAAGTCTAAAATAAAATTGACTAGTAGGAATAGATCTGATGAAGAGATGGAGGTGGTGGTAAATGGTCTTGGTTTTACAGAGAGAAAATCATACCATGTAAAAGTGAACATTTTCCCTCCTGTGCTTCTTCAGTTCTCTAACGGCTTGGTCGAACAGAGAAAATCGGAAAGGAAATGGAGTTGCTTATTGGGACTAGTACTGGAAAATTCTGTCGGTTTTTGGTTATTTCCTTTGCTCTCCTCCATTACGCAAAGTTTCATACTCCATTCCTAAGAGACTCTTACTTTGACATAAGTAGTAATAGGCGGAATTATTTTCCCCATTGTCTATATTTTAATGGATTACTACAGTGTTCGCGTTTTTAGTTAATTTCACTTTGTGTAGTTTAATTATAAAGGAAATTTTTGGATCATATATATTTAAGATTACAATTGAAGCAAGTTATATTCAGCAATCTGAAATTTCTGTGTTCGTATTCGTTTTAATTACAAAATCAATCTTTTTTCAATAAATTGTAAAAATGATTCAGGAAATGAAGTGAATGAGTCATATACATTGAAAACTTTTTCATCATGTTTTATCTCCTTTCACTTAAACAAATCTTTTTCTTTGACGTTTTACGGTACTGGAATTCATTCACATGAGCAAATACGAACTAGTCTGATCCTCGATGAAAAGTCGAGAAACTACCACACAGCTATTACCAATGTCAAAGCAAAAAATGATGACGATGATGTTGAAAATTATCAAGAAATATATAGGCAGAGGTCGATATTACATTGACTTGGGCCTGAGTCCTTCTTTCCTTTTCAAAAATTCATGCAAGAGCCGTAGCTAAAGTATCCCTGGTGCACACACCAGCCTTTTTCTCAGTCACTCTCGAGCAGTAACAGCAAAAACATTGCATTGCGCGAGACGACGGAACAAGAAAAACGAGGGAAAGTGAGAAAGCGAGCGTTGCAGACGAGACTTTCTCGTTCTGTCTGGTTTTAGTAATGCGAACAAGATTAGAATTGCCTTTCAAGCTTCACGATGGAATAAAGAAGTAAATGGAGTGAAAGTACTGTGCTTTTACTCTTGTTTGAGAAAATATTCAACTTCAGTAGTACAGTGATTGGAGTTTTTAAAATTTTAATAGCAACAAAATAAGAGATACTCATTAGGTGTTATTCAATACACTGCAGTTGTTCTCCATAATAGCACTAACTTTTTTGCAAGCAACCTTCACGGTCGAGAAGTCATTGTCAATTTCTTGACCACGTAATCCAGAAAGAAACTTTAACTTTTTGTATCACTGTCGCCCACATCATTGCATTCTTTTGTGCTATTTTCTTAGTAAAGTTAGTGAAAACGCGTTATCAACAAATAGCATCAATAACAACCAGAGAAAGTAAGGACAGCTGGTAAGGAAGTGAGAAAAGAAAAAGTATTAGAAAAAGTGACAAACGAAATAAACTCTTATTTAAAAGAAACTGTAGGACAACAAGAGAACACAACCAGTGTTTTGATCATTTTAAAAAAATTGGATTGAGAAGAAAAGAAAGGGATTTGTAGCAATCATTGTTGTTGGTTGGATACTTTGACTTTCTCGTTGTTAGAGTGTTAGTGACAATTGTTCCTACACGTGCATGAGAAACATGAGAAAATTATTTCTTGGCTTTGATTCGGTAACATTATATTAAAACGGGTACTATTTCTACTAAAAATAAATGGTTTTGTTGTAAGGACTGGTGAAAATACAATCCCAACAATTTGTACTAAAAGTAAAATACGGAAAAGTTGCCTACACAAGAAAAAACCGGCATATATGACTTTAAAAGAACAAGAAAGTTGTGTGAACGTTAAAGAAATAAGTTGGATCACAGCTCACATTGTTGTAATGGTCGAATTGTAAATGGGTACTACACAGCCTCGCACATTCTCTCTCAAAGGGAAAACATAATTTTGATTCCTAAATATTGTTATGATGATAGTAAGGAGTATGATGACAACGATAGGATCAGAGAATCAGCCATAACCATGTTGCCATTTCTGTAAAAATGTAGACCCAACGAAAGCTATTCTACAAGAGAACATTCATTCGCATTATCCTTTCCTTGGGACAATATGATAAAACTCTTTAACATTTTTTTTAAACAAATGACATTTTTCTTTCAAGAAGAGATAAAGTTGAATGTGACCGAAAGGTATACCCTTAAGAATATCTGAAGCAGCTAAACTTTTTGATCAAGTAGGTATCTTGTTTTATTATGATCATATGGGATCATTCATCACATTGCTAGTTATTGGCAAAGAAAGTGAACTTAAAAGAGAACACGACAAGTGAACAAACGTTTTTCATAACTATTCTCAGCTGAGTGTGTGCCTATTAAACAAAAGAAGCGCGTTCTATAAAGAGGAAAAGTTGGGGAAAGTTGCTTGGCTGTCTTTTATTTCTCTCTGTCTGACGTGTAGTCCTTTTTTGAAGTACAAAACGAGCGGATATTATATTGGTTTCTTAGTTCAAAGTTCAAAGCCATCACGGCAGTCTTCCGGTTGCTCATTTTGCTCTCCATTCATGTAAGTGAGGGAGTGTATATGAATGTGCTACTGATCCATCTATCTGACTATCGTTATTTCCTTGAGTGAAGTGTTTATTGCTTCAACGCACGGAACCGGTAGTAGCTGAATAACCACATTGGTCCCGGAGTTTTCAACTCAGCAAAGATTTTGGCAAGCCAGAGTGGAGTGTGAGCTCCACCTTTGCCTTTTCAAGTCTTCACTCATTCCTTCATGTCGTTTCTTCTTCATTCTTTGAAGAAAAGCCAACATTTCTAAAATAAGAGTTTGTTATTATGAAGACCTTTCCTACCCAACTTGGACCGTTTTATTAGATCGTGAGGATCACGTTCTAGAATACATTTAATGCCTTTTCACTGTCATTTTTCAAATTTTGACTTTTGAAAAGGCTAGAACGGCAAGAGAAAGAGAAGAATACAAGAAAGGTTATGCGTAGGATCGTCCTCATCACATTACATCACGGTTTTATCATCGTCCTCAGACTGCGAAAGAGAATTCTACGTACTAATATCGCCTTGTTCGATTAGCATCATCGTCATCGTTTCTCAATATTACTTCCCATTGCCCCAAATCTTCTACCTCTTTTAGTGGCCTTTTTAGGGTTATTGAGATAGTAAGAGTTGGCTAGGTGTACTCATACTACTGTCAAGGATAAAAGTAAAGCAAGAAATTGAGAAGCGTGTTTACGTGAACTAAGCTTTTCTTATCTGCCTTTTCGGATAAGGGCTTCACTTTTCATGACATTACAATAATAATGCATGCAATTCACGTGGTATGAGGAAAACGTTGAAAGGCTCCCTTCTCATGTAAAAACTCAAGAAAAGGGAGTGGGGAGAAAAGTGAATTGAAGGGTGACAAGAGAATGTTGAAGAGCTGATGGTGGATGATGATACTCTGAAGGAAAGAAGCTTGAAATGACATTATTGCATTTTGTGGTAAAGTGCTCGAGATGCTCAGCTAGTGAGACTCTGTAAAAAGAAAGAAAACTCTTTTGATCTACGAAAATTTTCAAGTTTTTAGAGTGGAGCAGTAAAATTACGTTATAATCTTTTACTCTAATAATAAGCATATCATTGTCCTCTTCAACTTGCCGACGTTCCCGATCACTGGTTTGGTTTAGTAAAAAGTTTTACGAGCAAACTTCTTTTTGGATAAAAGGGACCGAGGTAGTTTCTTGTTAAAGTTAAAGAGGAACCACAAGGAAAAGTAAAATAGGTAGGTAGAGGAAGAAGTGGGGGTTTGATAATGATGACATTGTTTGGCAGAAGAAAGTAAGAAAACTTGGGACCGAGGTAGTTTCTTGTAAAAGTTAAAGAGGAACCACAAGGAAAAGTAAAATAGGTAGGTAGAGGAAGAAGTGGGGGTTTGATAATGATGACATTGTTTGGCAGAAGAAAGTAAGAAAAACTTTCTCCTTTTACTCTGTCCTCATTCAACCTTCATCATTCTTGGGTTCATTAAGAAATGTTTGGACGGAGAAAGAAACTTTGAGAAAAGAGCAAAAAAGAGAATTTGTACGCACTTAAGTACATATCTCGGCTATCTTTACTTGAGAATACAGGTCAAAGAAAGATTTTATTCTTGGCTTGTCTCGTGGGTGAGTGTGGGGTTTGGTGTCCTTCAAAACTATCTCAAGTGAACTGAACTGAAGATAAAATGTTGAGAAAATGTTATGAACAGGAGGAAGAACGGTAAAGATTCAAGAAAGAAGACAGACAATAAAAAGTATCTTTGAGAAAATAGATCTTTCTGTAAAAAGGTAGCGGTGACAAGACAAGTGGGTAAAGTGATATTACTTGTGGGCACACATAGAATAATCTTTAAATTAACCTTACAAAACCATATTAAACTTTGAATTGTTACTAAAATTGCAAACATAAACGAAACAGTTTCCAATTGTTTTAATACAATTTAATATTCTTGTAACTGGTTCATTAGTGAAACCAATTGACAATTTTACCTAAAATCAATCCATCGGCTAAAACATTCAACCCCGCAATCATCGTCTCTTTTGTAATAACAAATTGTGCTGAATAAAAAGTGACACGAGTACATTTTCCATTATCAGTATCACATTTGCCCATCGCCATTTGATATAAGTCCATTATCGTCATTCCTTTCGAATTCCAGCACCTGTATTTTTGGGAATAGAAACGTCCAGATCTAAATGATATCAATGAAATTACCTCATCATTCATCACCGCTTTACGATATATTCCTGTCACTTTGTGAAAGTGTTTCCATTTAAAAGGTGATTCTGCAGTGTTCCAATTTCATCCTTATCTTACCAATTTGCACAAAAAGCGAAAAGGTTTTAAAAAATACTACTCGATTTCCTCCCATTTCAAAGTACAATCAAAATTGTTAATAAATCATTTAAGAGAGAACAGGAGTTAAACGATGAGAGAATGAGCATTAACAATCCATTAAAATAGACAAAATGGCTACGGCACAAGTGACCATCTGGCGTTTAGCCTATATTTTAACCCGAGGCAAAGAATTTTTTTTTAGAAAAGCATTGTTCCTCCTATGACTTGCCATTCAATAACTTTTTTTTGTAAAAATATTGTAGGATAGAAAAAGGTTGAAATTGTGTTTTCTTTTCCCCCCATT
>JAANSO010003346.1:0-11614 GCA_036507315.1 Lepidocyrtus fimetarius | reverse complement strand
AAATGTTTTAGTTAGTAAGCCAGACAACGTGGCAGAGGTAAAGGGTACATTAGGTACCTTGGGATCCAGAGTCGAAGAGCTGTCATCAACAATTGAGAAGGTTCAAGAAAATATTGAGCAGCTAAAAAAGGACAAGGCTAAAAGTGCAGACAACGCTAGTAATAGTGCTAAGAATAACGCTGCTGATGGAAGTTCTGGCGAACCACAGTCAACGAAAACAACGTGATTTACTAAAAATAGATAATTGTATGTAGTCTATTTTTGCTACAAATCGCAATAGAAGCGCCTTTTCATTGACAACTTTACGCAATTTGCATTAATCGCAGTGTCTTGAAAAATTCATTTACAACACGATGCTTTATTGCCTACGCGTTTTATTTGTTAAAATTTTTGACGAGTGACAATTGGACTTAACTTTCCAGGAAACAGTATTCTGTATTACACATAAAATTATTATGGTAAATTGTCAACGATTAAAAAATAAACTTTCAAAAGTTCGCATGCGTTTGTTTTTGTAAACTGGCAAATTATTTTCAGGGGCGTTTTCTATCATTTATTGGCTGCATTTTTAATAAGTCACATGAATTAAAATAATTTTACTTTTGTTTCGTTTGCTTAGCGTGTGGGTTTCATCAGAATTATACCTTTTAATTATGCGTGATATAAATGAGCATAGTGCCAAATTGTCAAGTCAAAGGATGGGAAACAATTAAGTTTCTTTTGTTTGTTTTATTAAAAATAGCATATAGTACTGTAAACAATCGTGTACGATGGTAATCAAGTAACTGGATTTGTAAAGTATAAAATTTTTTCTAAGTCAGCTTTTGTTCATATAGCGCAAATTCAACAAAACAATTTTACTGCACCCGAGCGACTGTAAATATGAGACAATGGAACCTTGTCTGTTTTATGTCAAGACAGGTTTTCAGCAAATCTACCTTGCGGAACAAATGCCACAATAATTGTTAATTCTGAAATTATGTATTTGATTGCTAATTTGCTACTTAACAGGAGTCTAGTTTGCAAGCTTACCATGATAAATGGTAGACAAAAAAGTGAAAATGCTATGAGCAAACTTTTTGCTATATTTTAAAGAAATTAGAAGGTGCACCTGCGCGTAAAATTAATAATTATGCATTTCTGTCAAAATTCACTGGAGCTTCTCGTAAAATGTTTTCCCGGGAAATAATTACTGGCTTTGGTTGACAGACACGAAGAAAAATTCAAGGATAATCACACTATTGTCTATTTATTCCATTCAATATACAAAATTGTATAAAATCCGCTCATACAGTAATTAATTGTGTTGAAACTCAAAGATAGAAAATTTCCAAGATTATTGAATGAATCACAGATTGCGCTTCCTTGTTTTTAAAAACAAATTATAGTAATTTTGCTTGCTCCTAGTTGCATTGTAATTGTGGACGTCCATCAGTGTACAACTGGGTTGTTAACCTGGCCACTTTTAGATTTTGGCAGGTCATCCTCTTGAGGCAGGTATCAATTGCGCCGTGGCGTCTGTTGAGCACGGTATAGTACATGCGTGTTATTATTTCGGTACCAAACTGTGCCTAGTCTTTGCTCTTAATACGTCTTTTAGTAAAGTTACTTACGCGCATAAGTCTGGAGAATGCATCAAAGGAAGAAGTTCTTGACAGAGCTCAATCCAATGTCTACCGGTTTCTTCTGGACAGGCTTGATCATCGCCTGGTTTCATTTCGGCTTCAGCTTTTTTCAACGCGCCTATTAATAACAACAAAATTTTACTTTTTGTACTATTATAGCAATTAAATTGATAAGATTCAGAAAGTATTTTACCTAATTTTGAAGCTCCATTGTCATTTCCACACACTGAAGCAGCAGTTGCACGGTATACAGATGGGAGAATAGGGGCTTTGTCTGCGCCACATTTCTTCAAAGCTTCATTCCTCATTGCGTCTCCAGCATTGCAAATACTTGGCTCGGTTTTTGCAAACTGTCATGTGTACATCGTATAAATCTTTATCTTCTGGGGCTTCAAGGTTTCTAGTACATTGTGTGAAGGAGCTCTGCAAATCATTGGCAGAATAATTTTATGCCATTTTGAAAACACTCATGACAAGAATCCTAAATTTTAAATTTTATCTTACCACAATCTCCCATGTCGCATTTTGTCCTCCAGGGATCCTTTCGCAAGCCTTGTGAAACCCAATGTGAAACTCCATAAAATCTCCAAAGCTTAAAACGTTTATTTCAGCAAATCCATATCCCACTAGTTGACAAAGAACTACAACAGCAAAAATATACGTCCTTGAAAGCCCCATTTTTCTAAAAGATGTTAAATTTTCCAAGTGAAACGAGCTGGTAAAAAACAATGATAGTCATGCAAAACCACTTCTGCAGCTTTGTTCAAGATGAGCTTGAGAATCTAAACCTGCTCCTTTGTCCAACTTTTATTGGAATACCTGTGATCTTTAAAAGAACCTTCCTTTTTATACCTGACAGATCCCAGCCAAAAACTGGCTGCTGCAAACCAAGCGTTTTTGGAATGAAAGAGTAGAGCTTTCGAAAAAAGCCTGACATCATAGATCACAAAAATATACAGACGCAAGCATTACAAAGGATTTATGTGTTTGCAATAGTACATAATGCTGTTTACTTTTGGTTTCATTTTTAGCCTCTTCTGCAAAGTTGATTGGTCTGTGACAATGACAATAACAACGTCATTTGAATTATGAAGAAAATCTATTTATAAATGAAATTTTTAAGGAAAACCTCTCTTCCAGAGAAATCTCATTAGCAAAAAACAGATCCTTTGTTATTGACATTTTGGATTGGTTTAATTTTAAAATAAAAAATCTTCAAGCAGGGGTGCAAATGCAATATAATATGTATATCATCTCCAGTCTGTATCTAGCTATTCCAATAAATGTAAATGACAATGATTTGGCTTTTTTATAAAAATGAATAAAACATATTTTTGGATTGAGTGGAAGGGCTTCGTTTTGATTAATCAAGGGACAACGTGAATCTATGATATGGCTTGCAAATTTTATAATAGTTCAACTTATAGTCATTATTACGTATAAAAGATGCATTGCCCATTTTACAAACAAAACTCTTAATTGAGAATCGTCTTACTGATAGCATTGCATTTCTATTAATTAATTACAATTTACAGTCCTGTTTTACCTCTCTACAAAGCTTCTTTTTATTCATGGAAGCAATCCAGTACCAGGAGTCTTTTTCAACGCAATTGCAATTCAAAGCAGCATTTTATTTCAACATTATATAATTGCATGCATAAGATAGGTACACATTTTTAAATGATAATCAAGTGAGCACACAAACGATCAACTTTTAATCAGTTACATTTGCAATTAGATGCAATCAAGAAACTACTACTACAATAATAGAATCCAGTCACGTTTTACATAAATATGCGATAAATACCCCGGAAGAAATTAACTCATAAAGTTCTTCTAAAGTTTTAAATTAGTCATATGCACCTTCATTTTAAGGAATATCAAATAAAGCAATTACTACTGATGATGATGCTGGACCTTCATTGTTTGTGTCCTGCGGTAGTTGCTGTTCTGTTACGCAACTTGAACCTAGTATCATCGTTACTTATATCGTTTTTAAATGTGATTTCATTTTCGGAATAAAAACGAAATGATACTAAATAGGTTATTATATAACATGTTTCAAACGTAGCTGTTTCTATATTGCTTTTAAATTAATTTTGATACATAACTTTGTCCAGGCTTTTTTGGCTAGCTTTCAAGGTAAACATGGTAAGCTTAAGATATTGATTCGCGACAAGTTATCCATGTGAATGTACAAGTGGTTTTTAGTTTATTTTGACATACAGCTTGAAAAAGTATTAGACAACGTGGCTTACTTTATTTCGGAAAATTAAAAGTATTTAGAAGGACACAAATCGGAGCTGCGGGTCCTCAATCCAAAATTATGTTCGTAATTCATTTCTTTGTTTGTCAAAACGAATAAAAAACTTCGTAGGAAAGAGAAATAGTTTAAACAATACTAGTAACTAGCATGTTAGTCATATTACTCATTGGAAAATTGTTGAAAAATTTGATAAAGCGTCCGTCTGCCATCGTTACAATAATTTTTACTCATGTTATCATAATTTTAGTTATCTTTTAGTATTTTTTTCGACTAGTTATAAACAACATAATCATCAAAATTTTTGCAAAAGTGCTAGTCTCATTATCTCATACTCTAGAAGCTTCATATAGACTATATGATATATGCTTTTACAGAAAACCCAGTACAAGTGAATTTAATGCTTGAATAGCTGTTAATTAATACTTAATAAGTGAACATTGATATTTGTAAGTTATTAAAAACTCTAATTCAAGATGGATGCTACCGCTGCTGCAGCTGGAGGACATATCATTTCCGAAGAACCTGGGACACTTTCATTGGCAGGTGCCGCTGTAATGCCTGTTTCAATGGGACCTTCTCAAGCAAACAATTTAGGTTCGATTAAGCTACCTATTATTGCAATTGACGAATTACTATTACATTCGTTCCGTTTTAAATCCGTTCTTATCTTTTTAGCTGTATGTCCTCCAGGGATGGAAATTCTTCTTACAACGTCAATGCTTATAGTTCGACAGCAAGTAGAACTTCTTGAAGGTTAGTCTACTTTAAATCTTTGGAAAATAAACTTCATTAAAAATCATAAAGCACCGGTTGGTTTCAATTTACCTATATTGTTTTATAGTTTTCAATGGAATCGATACGAATAATCGTTATGAAATACTGGACATGGGCGGGAGGCGTATGTTTCTCGCAGCAGAACAATTTAATTGTTGTTACAGAGCTTGGTTCTGTGGGAGCAGACGGCCTTTTATGATACTGATATTGAATAATATGGGAGGCGTATCCTTGAAGGTTCACAGAGTCTGTGGTTGTACCTTAATGTGCTGTGGCGGTTGCTGCTGCAATGTACACAAACTGTCAATTTATCATTGCAAACAAATGTAATGCATTTTATTTAAGGCTAATCTTGATTTATAATCGTAGGAGGTTCGAGTTTACACCGCCAATGATATTTACTTAGGGAAAATTATTGACAAATATTTGTGACTGTATATGTCCCCGATTTGGGATTTTTGATAAGGATAACAATGAGGTTCTTACAATCACTGGACCTTGCAATTGTTGCATGTGCTGTAGCGTAAGTAAAATTTGCTCTTAATGATAACAATTTTGCAGAGATTGCAGTTGTACTAAGTATCTAATTAGTAATCAACTTCTATTCCTGTTTTCCGAAATAAGGTACATTTTACGGTTCGAGATATGGATGGAAAGGATAGTTGGAGAAATTCATAAGCGTTGGGGTGGATTTGCAAAAGAGGCATTTACTACTGCCGATACATTTGGTGTATCGTTCCCCCTCGACATGGATCCCCGCTTAAAAAGTAAATCAACATATTTATGCATTAGTGATTAGTAGAAGAATGTGATATTTACAACTTTTACATTTTTATTCAGCATTGATGATTGGGGCTGTCTTTCTAATTGTAAGATTATTATCTAATATGATTTTATTTATTGCAAAATTTTAAAATCAAAAGCCTAAAAATTTGCAATATTTTCAATTTTAGGACTTCATGTACTTCGAGCATGACAGTGGAGAACATAATACAAATGCTAATCGCATTCATTGATGCTTAANATTTTAAAATCAAAAGCCTAAAAATTTGCAATATTTTCAATTTTAGGACTTCATGTACTTCGAGCATGACAGTGGAGAACATAATACAAATGCTAATCGCATTCATTGATGCTTAATACTATCAACTATAATTTAAAATTAGCGTTAAACAAGTCATATAAATATTTATGTATTATTAATTTATTTTTATCAATACAGAAAATTGTATAGTTCATACTGTGAAAACTTGAGCAATTAAAACAAATATAAAAATTGAAATGCAGTATTTATGTTTTATGCCACATTCCTTACAAAAATTCATGGATAAAATCATAGGTAAACTTTTTATTGCTTTCTATTTATCAAGAGGTTATTGCAAAGCAGTCAGTAATAGACTTTTAAGGGTGAAATGAAATGAAAGTGAGCTTCGCATGTGGCTTTGACAATTTCCATAAGATTTACAAGCTTTGTGTATTTTACTTTTCAGAGAATCTTTAAATCTGGGTGACCTTGAACCACCAGTTGGCATCGTTTCGCTTCATATAATGTTCATTTTGGTTATAAGCGGACAGGCTTTCCAATGGATTGCTACTATGACTCAACTGCACATTTCTTGAATTTCTTTTACCATAAGCTCCTTCCTTTTCTACTCCTGGTGGATGGTGATGTACAGTATTGGAACAGGACCAAATTTTCTGCTTTCAATAGATAATAGATGCTGGCAGGATAATTTTATGTTATAAAATAGAGAGAATTAATTATGCCGTGAAAAGATTAGATATCAACAGATAGCACGACATACCCGTAAAAGTCCAGCATAGTAACTGCTTTGCTTTTGCTTTCCGCTCCATTGCTAGTCAGAACGTCAAGCAGAAGATACTAATTTTGTGTAACATTTGAAATTTATTCAGTAGGTTTTGTGTATTTTATAGCACAATATGGCTGTTCCAAAGTACCGGCTAATCTATTTTAACCTTCGAGTGTTGGGCGAGCCCATCAGATTCCTTTTTAATTATGTAGGTGTACCATTTGAAGACGTAAGGATTGATCGTGACAAGGAGTGGGCCGGAGTAAAAGAATGTAAATACAATAAAACTTTCCATTTTAAAGTTTTTGAAAAGAAATTAAACAGATAAAATTCAAATCGCAAAAAATATTCTTGTGTAGCCACTGGTTTGGGGTAAAGTACCAATCCTGGAAATCGATGGAAAACAACAGCTTTCTCAATCCAGTGCTATTGCAAAATATTTGGCCAGACAATACAATTTGGATGGAGCAAATAATTTTGAGTCTGCAAAATGCGATGAGTATGCAGGAGTTTTGCATGATTTACGAGGAGGTACATACCTATATTATATAACAATGACAGCTTTCTTTGGATAAGTTGTTTGCGGTCGTGAATATAAAATTACAAGATTATGTAACTTTTTTTAGAATGGAGAAGATACTATCTTGAGTCTGATCAAACGAGAAAGTTGCAAGCAAAAAAAGAGTTCCAAGAAATAGCCATTCCTCGCTATTTAAGCAAATATAGTGAAATTTTGGAGAACAACGGAGGAAAATACTTGGTTGGTACAAATCTCACATGGCCTGATCTATTCTTTTCAGTGTTTTTGGAATTGTTTGAGGACACGGTGGACAAAGATATTTTGAAACCGTATCCCATCCTAGATGCTTATAAAAAGAGCATATTTTCTATTCCTCAAATTAAAAAGTCAATTGAGAACAGACCACCATATAAATTCTAAAGCAGCTATCATTTGCGAAATTTTGAAAATAAATGGTGGCTATACAATACATACTATTCTTTAAAATTCTCTTCGAAAGAAAGCATGAGCTCTTAAAGTTTCATTTAATAAATAAAATAGTAAATAAAAGCAATATAATTGCAATTGCAAATCAACACAACTCTCTGTAGTAGTTCATATTATTACTTTAAAGTACTATCGACAAAGTCTATAGACTACTATGCTGTATGTATGGCTGCATGGTTGTGGTATATCTTAATTATAACTGAATATTACGTGAAGTATAATTTGTACTTTTAAAAATGACAAGATTTTATTAACTTCTAATTCTTGGTAAAAGCACTAGTAAGTCCAAGTAGAAATACAAAATAATTCTTTAAATTAGACTTATAAATAAATTCTAACAAAGTATATAATTATAATATTAACATAATACTCTGAAATTATTACAATCACTTTCTGCAGGCGTCTTTAATTTGGTCGTTTAACAAAATTTCATTTCATCTTAAACATTAATATAATTCAATTTTCAAATAAAACACCACGACTAGGCACAAACAATGTGAATTACCTAACTTTTAAATTGGTTGTAAGTAGATCATACAATTCACATATAAATCTCATGTAAACAAAAATACAAAGTAAAAATCTAAAGAAACATGGAACAATTAACTCATAACCGCTTGTAAAATCTATTTTATTGAATACAGGACAAGAATATTTCATTAAAAAGCATAAATGGCAATGGCAATTTAATTTCCAGTGTGACAGCGTTTAAGCAGAGCGTCCAACTGACTTGGAGATATCAACACCAGTCAAGGTAGACTACCAATTGTGGCATACGCAAGACAGTTTCCAAAATTTCTGTAGTAAGGCGTGCAGCGCCAATTTCTCCTCCAGTACTGATCATATTGATTTTCTTGGCTTGGGTGAGTGGAGCAGCGATCTCGGCAGAAACCTATTATTTACATGATAAAATTTGAATGAATATTTGGGTCAATTAACCTGGAAAACTTGGATAAATAAATAAATGACTCACCTTTGGTAACGCTTCCAGCAGCATTTCAGTGACTGCTGCATCCTTGTATAATTTATAAGCTTCAGCTTTTCGTGACAACTTTTCAGCCTCGGCTTTTCCTTTTTGCTTCCAATGCAAATGCTTCAGCGTCCCCTTTAATGCGAATAGCTTCAGACTCTGCTTCAGCTTCCAAAATGACTCTGTTCCGGTGTGCTTCAGCAATTTTTTCCAAGCTGGTGAAGAATGAATAGCAAATTGAACATGGTTTTAAATATACCGAATATTTAAATTGACCTTTAACAGACTTTTAAAGATTCCATATAATACCGATATTTTTCTGCTTCAGCATGGTCGTCTAATAATAGCGTCCAATTCCTTTTGCTTTCTTTGAATTTCCTGTTCCTGAATTGAGATTTCTTGCTGTCGCTCCACCACTTTAATCT
Organism: Lepidocyrtus fimetarius; assembly: GCA_036507315.1. NCBI lineage: Eukaryota > Metazoa > Arthropoda > Collembola > Entomobryomorpha > Entomobryidae > Lepidocyrtus > Lepidocyrtus fimetarius. Next base: position 2,737 of record JAANSO010003346.1, on the reverse strand, counting down.
GCATTTGTTCTTCGACAATCCTTTGTTTGGTTTTTGCAACTTGCAGAGCATAAGCCAACTCAGCTTCAGCCCTCTATAAAACAAAGTATTAAATAAATAACTACGTTTATACCAAATTATTTGATAAATAAACATAATCACTTACCTTCGTATTAACTTCCAAATCATAAGCAGCTTTCTTCAACTCAAAATCCCTTTTAGCTTTTGCAATCTCAGTGTCATTAGCGTACTGGGCAGCCATACGTTCTTCCTCGGCAATCGCTTCCTTAATTGTTGCATCTCGTTTAGCTTCAGCTTCTCCAATCCTGGCATCCCGCTTGACTTCCGCAGTTCGAGCCATTCCAAGAGCTTGCAAATAACCCTGTCAAATAATTTGTGAATGAAAACTTAGCAAAATGAATGAATAAGTTTAGAATTAAGACTTAATTTAATCTAACTACAATATTTATTTGCTTACATTGTCGTCTCGAATGTCACGTAGAGTGTATGAGATAACGGTGATCCCCATGTTCATTAAATCGGCGGATGCAACTTCGTATACATTTTTGCTGAACTTCTTTCTGTCTTTGTAGATTTCTTCAACTGTCATGCTTCCCATGATGGCTCGTTGATGACCTTCCAGAGTTTCCAAAGCCACTCGCTCAATTTCTCTGATACTTGACTTTCCAAGAAATTGCTCACAAGCATTCAACAACATTTCTTCATTCTGTCCCTGGATTTTGACTAAAATTTAAAATATTAGTAAATTTTAAAAATCAAATTTTCAACCCCAAATAACAAAATAAAATGATATGAATAAAATGTCAACCAAATTACCTTGGGCGATACCAGTTACAGAAATAGGAACGCCTTGGTTCGTATAGACTTTTGGAGATTCCACTTGAAGAGTCATGGTTTTCAGCGGAAGCCTAAAAATTAAATTTATTCGTGATATAATATGTAAACATTTAATTAGTAAGAGATATATAGCTGGAAACTTACTCTTGAACCTGCTGAATAAAGGGCCACACAAATGTCCGGCCACCCGGGACCAATAATGGTTTCGAGTGACAGCATCCTGCCAAACATACAAATCAAGTTCGATAAACTTTTATTGCAAATGCTTCACTAATATGGTATTACCCTTAAAATGACAAAAACAAATGGTTAAAATGTCAAAAAATACAATTGGTTTAATATGTACTACTTTAATGAAAATGGTAGTATTCATTAATTAAATGGAGAGCCCTTATGAAGCATCATACACAAAAACACACAAGCAGGAAAAGAGACCAGAAGGGTCCCATCTTACCAATGAAAATCAATTATGCATAGCTCAATATCCTCATTGATTACTATCGACTTTTTTTAACTATTGGTCATGATAATTAACTTACCGGAAATGACCAGGACTTCGTTAGGTCCACAAGTTACAAAACCCCACACCATGATGACTTTTCCTTACTTGTATTATATAATTTACGGTGCACTTAATTACTTTCACTACCCGAAATAGAAAATCAATCACAAATAAGTAATTTGTTAATGGGCAGTTTTTGCAAAGAATATATTTTTTGACACTACACTACAATCAGCAAATGATGTTTAGTCTTTACTTCTTATTTGCTTACAGCCAACTCAATTCCATGAAATTTTGCAAAAAAAACTCGTTTAAATCTATTGTTTGCTCTTGTCAGCTTGACTGACGTAAGTACTAATGTATTCGTAATGCGTTCGAATGATTCGTATTATTTCCGTAATATTATTCCCTTCACTCATGTGTCATACAGGTAGCAAATTGCAAAAAAATCTAATTTTTAGTGAATAATACATGTGAACTATGTACCCTTATAACCAATTAAGTTTTTTAGTAAGTTTTTAAATAATTTAGATACTTAAGTATTAAAAGATGAAATGGGTTTGTTTCCCCCGTCCCGATGAAAGATCTATTGGATAAACATGAAAAATGAAAATGAAAATAAACATTACAAAAAAGGTTGCATATATTCTTTCTGGTAAAAAATGTATGACATGGAATGGAAGGGAGAAAATATATTGAACAGAAGTGAAAAAAGAGAAAATTCAATATTATGTTCTGAGCATAAAACGAAAAGCAGAAGAGCTACTACGCACGATATTATGGAGAGACATGTATGGAAATTGTATGGTCATGTAATGTACTAATTACAATGTGGATTGATTCGGAATTGGGATAACACGTAAAAGGTAAGTTGGTGTTGTGTAAAGTTGTATGGAAAAGCAAGACGAAGCCATACCAAGAAAGATTTATATTCATAAAATGAAGCTTTAAAATGTTTTATGGGTTTCATAATCGTTTCCGCTTCTGCAATTTTGCTCCTGACGCCTAAAAACATACAAACTAGTTGGTATAGTAGTTAAGGCCAAAGTACTAAAAAGCTATGGTTAAACGAGCCCCCACTCCATTTTGGGTCATCAATCAATAGTAATGGTAAATAGCATGATGCATGATTTAGGATTGTAGATTTTTTTCCATTCATGGAAATCAAAAGCTACTTTAATTTACAGATATATGTACTGAAACGAAGCAAAGAATTTCAGTTTATCAGAAATTTATTCTTCGGCAACAAAATCATGCAAAATCCTTTAGCATTGGCCATAGTACAGAGTGTTCCTGAGATTTTCAGTTCAAAGCTGCATTTATAAACCGATTTGAATGAATTTTTATTATTGCCTTACCGATAAAGGCTAACTGTTGCTAGAAGATGATTGATAAGCT